>PVKS010000852.1:0-165746 GCA_004027875.1 Aplodontia rufa | reverse complement strand
AATGGATGGCAAAGGAAAAAATTATGCTGAGCAAAATTAGCCAAACCCAGAGACTCAAGGGTCAAATGTTTTTCCTCACTTGTGGAGGCTACAGCAAAACCCAGTCTTGGGTAAAAGGTCAAGCTCATGTACTAGACTCACCAAAGTTGAAGCTACACATAATCTAGGAGAACCACAGATATGTGGGGGTGGGAAGAAGAGGAGAGAGGGAGGGGAAAGGGAGGGATCATAGGAAGGGATCTAGGGGGGAATCAATAATGTAGCTTACTCTTTACTCCCATGAGAAGCCAAATAATATTCATGCAATCATTTAATTCTGGAAAATGCACAAATATAATATACACACACACACACACACATTTATATCTGTTATGGGGGAAATATGGAAGAGTCAAGAAACTAGGGTATGGGTGATGGGATGATTCTCGTTTATGATCAGGGGCAAATCAAAATGTTACTGCATAAGCATTTGTGATTGTACAACAACACAACTCCTCAATAAAATTTTTAAAAATGTCCAAAAAAACCCCTTTTCTTTGTATTTCTGGTATAATCATCCTTGCGTAGGCACTTATCTCAAACTGAGTATGGCAATAGCAACAATTTGTTTCTCTGTCTCCATTCTCTCCTTATATAGTCATCCTATGTCCTTCCACTAGGCTATCTCCCATTTAATATTATCACTGTCATGGGGCTGGATCGGCGGCTCAGCTGTTATGGCCCTTGCCTGGCATGTATGAGTACGCAGGTTCAAACCCTAGCACCATGTACACAACTAAGTGTCAGCAACAAAAAACGCGTGAAAAACTAAATAAAAATTGATTCTCTCTCTCTCTCTCACTGTCTCTCTTTCTTAAAAAAAAAAAACATTGTCATAACATATCACTCTCCCAATCACAAACCTCCTCTTGTTGCATCTAGGCTCAGTTTCCTGTTCCTGGCAGTCAATGCCCCACACCATGTGATCTCAACCATTGGATTTGGCTAGCTGTATTTCCTTGCTATTATCCACCAGGAAGCTTGGCCTCCGTGTAGAACATTTCATACTCATTTCCTCCCTCATTTTCTTATGACAGAAAAGTTTTCATCTATTCCTTTTTTTGTCCAAATACTTCCCCCATTTAAGTTTTATTATCTCTACAAAGGTTTCCCTTATCTCTAGTCCATAGTGACATCCTTTTAAAAAATATTGCCAGTCCTTATCCTGGGTACCAGTTATTTAACTTGGCAAATTGGTTATTAAATGAATTGATGAATGAATACTACTTATTTATTTCTGTTTTTTGAGATTTATTTGCATGCAGTTCTTTTTTTTAATTTTTATTTAAAAATGTTTTTTATTTTAGAGAGGTACAGTGAGTGAGAGAGAGAGAGAATCAGTTTTTATTTAATTTTTCATGTGGCTTTCGTTGCTACCACACTTCATTGTGTATGTGGTAGTGGGGTTCAGACAGGCATTCTCACGCATGCCAGGCAAGTACTGTAACCATTGAGCCACCGCTGCAGCCTGCCTGCACCAGCCCCCCATGTAGATTTTAAGTTTATGGAAGGTAGGAGCAAGTCTAATCTTTCTTTTGCATATCTCTTACTATCTAGCAGTATAATGCTCCCAATAGGGATAATCCTAGAATAAGGATTGTTTATTAATGCTATGGACTGATGCCCAGAAAATTACAATTTGTTTTGTTTTGGGTACTGGAGATTGAACCCAGGAGTGCTTAACCACTGAGCAATATCCATAGTCCTTTTTTATTTTTTTGAGATAGAGTGTCACTAAGTTGTTGAGGTCCTCGCTAAGTTGCTGAGGCTGGCTTTGAACCTGTGAGCCTCTTATCTCAGCCTCTGGAGCTGCTGGGATTACATGTGTGCACCACCAAGCCCAACAAAAACTGCAGTTTTAACAAACCTTGAATTCTCCTTCCCTGTCTCACGGGATTTCAATGTACAATATTTGAGGGTGGGAATCTTGTCTGCTTTCTTTATGAGGTACTTTCTATGCCTGAACTATAGTAGACATTAAATAATGTTTTAGTTAATTATGAAGTTTACTGCAAACCACGCTTTGAAACCGTGCCCTGAGAGAGTGAGACCCTAAATAAAACTTTGACCTACTATATGTTGATATGTATTTGCATATTACAAAAATGTGTATGAAATGTTTTGAAAAGTTTAATGTAATCTCCAAGCACAAACTATTACTGTAAGATGCCAAAGCAGATTTTTTTAAAAGTGTGCTTTATCTTTTTGAAGAGGTAAATTTTTCCTGAGAAGACAAAAATAACCTTGTAAGCTTTCTTTTTATTTATAAGAAACATAAAAAATCACTCTTATTTTTCTTTCTTCTCTCTCTCTCTTTTCGGTACAAATCATAGTTCTTTGAGTTGGAAGGGTACAAATATTTTAGCTCCATTCACTTGAAATATATACAACATTCATCGCATTATTATAGGTGAGGAAATTGATACTTAGATTTAAAGATTTGCCTAAGGGAGCTGGAGCAGTGGCTCAGTGGTTAAAGGACTCACCTGGCATGTATGAGGACCTGGGTTCGAATCCTAGCACCACTTACACTGCAAAGCTTTGGAGCAATGAAACCCATATGAAAAACTATTTAAATAAAGTTGATTCCCTCTCTCTCTCTTCAAAAAAAATAATTCTAGAAAATGTTGTTCTCCAACTCCTGCTTCAGAACTTCTGGGGTAGCTTGTTCAAAAATCCAGGGGCTGGAGCCATGGTTCAGCCGTTATGGCGCTTGCCTGGCATGCGTGAGGATGCAGGTTCAAACTCCTACACCATGTACACAACGAAGTCTCAGAGCAACAAAAGCCACACGAAAAGCTAAATAAAAACTGATTCTTATTTTCTATCATTGTCCTTCTCTATTTGGAAAAAAAAAACAGACCCCAGATCTTTACCCTAGACTAACTAAATTAGACTCTTGAAAGGAAATCTGCATGTTTAGCAGTTCCTTCTATATCAGAGGCTTCCTGCATAGTGCTTCTTCAGCTCCAGTGTTCATCTGAACAGCCTCGGGATCTTATTAAGCTGCAAGATTCAATGCTGAGTGACTGCAGTCAGGCCTGAGATTCCTGATTTTTAATTTCTAGCACGTTCTCAGGTGATGCCGAAGTTGCGTACCCATGGACCATATTTTCAATTGCAAAGGTCCACAGCAGTAGCACTTAGAACCAGCAGCATGAGCATTAACTGGAAACTTGTTATAAACATAACATCTTGGGCCCCACTCCAGGCCCTCTGCCTCAGACACTACAATATGCATTTCCATTTGAGAACATGTTAAAACTTGAGAATCGTTGCATTGAAGAACTTTTACTTTAAAAATCTTGCTAAAGTCTGACACGTAATCTGTTTAATGAGCTTGGACATTGGTCTTTCGGTAAGACTCTTTAGTTGATTCTAATATGCATTCAGGTTTGCACACTATAGTTTGAAAATTACTAGCTTAAGGTGATACTTGTACTCTTAAGAGGACAAAAGTCTTTAACATGGTGACACATCTCTTTTTCTCTCTGTTTCCTAAATAACAGCTCTTCAGAATACTGACCTGTGCTGAGTTGCTGCTTCAAGAATGGCACAATCCTTGCCCCTGCACCCACATGGGGACAGAGTGTGGGAAGAGGGAGAAAAAAATCGAATTACCTTAACTAGAGGGATTTATTTTCTCCCTCTCTTTTTCAGTGTTAAGAATGAAACCAGGAGGTTGGGGATTTAGCTCAGTGGCAGAGCACTTGCCTAGCATGCACAAGGTCCTCAGCCCTAAAAAAAAATGAAACCAGGGGGGCTGGAGTGGTGGCTCAGTGGTTACGGCACTTGCCCAGCATGTGCAAGTACACAGGTTCAAACCCCAGCACCCATATACACAACTAAGTGTCAGAGCAACGAAAGCCATGTGAAAAACTAAATAAAGATTGATTCTCTCTGTCTCTCTCACTGTCCTTCTCTCTTAAAAAAAAAAAAAAAAAAAAAAAAAGAAGGAAACCAGGGCTTCACACACAGTAGGCAGGTGATTTACCACTGAGCTACACCCTCAGTCCCAAGAAACTCACTTAAATGTAGACAAAGGTATCCATTAATATGTATAGTTTTTATGTTTTTTTATGAATCAGTTAAGACTCAATTTAACTTAAATTTTAAAAAGACACAGACAGAATGAAAATAAGTAGATAAAAAACATATCACATAAATGGTAAGCAGTAAAAGTGCGGCACTATTAATAAACAATTAGACTTTAACACAAAGTGTACTACTCAAAGTAAAGAGAACCTTTTCAAAATGATTAGGTAGTTGGTTCATTAAATAGACATGATAATCCAATGTATGTTCATCTAACATCAGAGCTTCAAAATACATGGAGCAAAAACAGAAAGAACTAAGGGAAGAAGGAGGCAAATTTATAATTAGTTGGAGTTCTTATTTTTACCACTCTTCTCTGTAATCAAAGAACAACTGAACAAAAATTACAAAGCATAAGGAAGCTCTGACCTGATTGAAAGTTCTTGAAATTTATACCTAAGAATTTGCAAAAATCACACATTTTGAGTGTACATGTAGTATTCTCCAACACAGATCATATGCTAGGGAATGAGCTGAAGACTTGATCTGAATGATGGAATCTGACAGAGCATGTTCTCTGACAATAAAATAATTAAATTATAAATTAGTAACAATATTATATCTAGAAAATCCCTAAATACAGAATTGGAAATTAAACATCACACTTCTAAATGACATATAGTGTAATGGGGGATCAAAGAGAAAACACAAGTATCAACAGAAAATAATTAAAACCAAATGAAACTGAAAATATATCAAAATGTGTGAAATATAGTACATAGAAATTAATAGCTTTGGGCTGGAGTGGTGGCTCAGCAGTTACGGTGCTTGCCTGGCATGCATGAGGATGTGGGTTCAAACCCCAGCACCATGTACACAACAAAGTGCCAGAGCAACCAAAGCCACATGAAAAACTAAGTAAATTTGATTCTCTCCTTCTCTCTCTCACTGGTCCTCTCTTTAAAATAATTAATAGCTTTGAAGTTTTCTATGAGAGAAGGAGAAAGGTTTAAAGTGATTGTAGCATTCTACCTTAAGCTAGAAAAAGAAGAGTAAATTAAATCACATTCAAAAGACAGTGGAAAGGCTTAGGAAAAAAGAAAATATAGAAATAGCTGATAGGCACACAAAAATGTGCTTGACATCATTAATTATCAGGTAAATGCAAATTAAAACCTTAATGTGATAACTTCAAATGCAAGAAAAAGGCCAAAATTGATGGACAACAGCAAATGTTGACAAGAATGTAGTATTATCAGTTACATTGTGCTGTTAAAACTTTAAGATTGTAAAACCACTTTGAAAAACTATTTGAGACTTGCTTAAGATACACATACACTATCCTACAATCCAGCAACTTCAATCCTAGAAAAACATAAAATATGTTCACAGAAAGAGATATGCAGGAATATTCATAACAGCTTTGACTATAATATAAACTCAAACTGGAAACAACCCAAATGTTCATTATAGAGAGAAAGGAGAAAAACAGAGTATACTCATAACATGAAATACTATTCAGCAATTATAAAATGAACTATTACTATATGCAAGAAAATGCAAGAATAGGGACTGGAGTGGTGGCTCAGCGGTTATGGCACTTGCCTGGCATGCACAAGGATGGGGTTCAAACCCCAGTCCCATGTACACAATGAAGTATTGGAGCAACGAAGGGCACGTGAAAAACTAAATAAAAATTGATTCTCTTTCTCTCTCGTTCTCTCATTGTCCCTTTCTCTTAAAAAAAAAAAAAGAAAGAAAATGGAAGAATAAAAAATATTGTTGAGCTAAAGAATTGAAACATTAAAGAGTATGTATTTTGTTCTTCCATCGATATGACATTCAAGAACAGACAAGGCCTTGCACAATGGTGCACGCCTGTAATCCCAGCTACTGGGAGCTGGAGGCAAGAGAGAAACAAGTCCAAGCCCTGCCTGGGCAGTTTAGCATGACCCCTGACTCAAAATTTAAAAAACAAAATTGAAAAGGGCTGGAATTGTAGCTCAGTAGTAGAGCTTGTGAGAGGACCTGTGTTCAATCCCCAGTACCGAGAAACAATAACAAAAAGAAAAGGTGAAAATCAATCCATGGTGATAGCAATCAGAGTTTTAGTTTCCTACCAGTGTGGACAGTGACTGGAAGGAGTCATGAGTGAATTTTCTGTGGTGATAGAAGTGTTCTAGATCATCTTGCTTCTGGAATTAAAAGAATAATATAAGTATTTAAAAATCCAGCCCAGTGAATAGGTAGGCAATAATCTCATAGAGTATATATCATTTGCATTGGGTTTAAAAGATGCATAAGAATTTTGCCAGGTAAATGGTAGGAGCTCATCCTATGTAGAGTGATGGATATGCAAAGATGCATAACAATTATAGTACATGAGCCAAAGATTGAAAGAAGAAGTTTTGAAATAAATTGTGATATGCATTTTGCACTAAGCTGAGGAATTAAGACTTCCAAGATACAATAAAGTTTTTTAGGCAACTGAGTGATCTAGTGAGTGCGTCTTTTAGTAGTACATAGGATATCCTAAAATAGAGAGGAATTGATGCGAGCGTCCTGGTCCTTCAATGCTTTTTGAACAAAACTGCCCTATGGGTAGCCTCTGTTTGAGTGTGTATTTTTGTTGTGCAGGCAGTAATGATCAGGATTGTTCACTGACCTTGGAGGTTCTCCGAGTTGCCTGGCAATGACTACCTGCAATTAGTGCCTTACCATAGCTGTAGCTGTGAATACGCTAACTTCTACCTCACTTCTGACATATCAAATGCTATCAGCATGAGAATGCAACTTTCCAAAGCAAGTGATGCCCAACACCATAATGTACCCCACTTTACTTACAGGGACACTCTCCTGCTTGCTTTTTAGAAAGGAAGAGCTTTTAGAAAGAAAGAGGTAGAGTTCCTCTTTCTGAAAGCACAAAATTGGTGCTTTGAGCTAGCCCAAATATACCTCTTTACAAATGACAGGACCTTGTTGGTGTTTTCCCAGAAACACCTTTGTCAAAAGTACTTCCAAACTTTCCACAGCTCGTGCTGGGGGTATAGACCCTGTGCCTCGCATGCAGGAGGCCCTGAGTTCCACCCCCAGCACACAAGTACACACGTGCATACACACACACACTTTCCCCAGCCGGTTAGACGACTGGTGGACACCTACCCCAAGGATAGTCAATCTGTAGTTTATTTGCTAGCTGATAGTTTATAGCCTGGAGTAAAAGGATGAGTTGCTTCAGTCAGATTCTTCCCTTTGGGGACATGAATCAGGGAGCACAAAAAGGCCTGGACTTTTAGCAAATAAGCAGTTGCTAGAAAAGCATCACTAAGCAGAATAAGGGCTGTACAAGCCCAAGCCATATAGGAGAGAAGCTAAGAGGTAACTGGTAAAAAGAGGAGGACGGAAGTGCAGAGAGAAGCAGAACTATGTGCATGGTTCCTCTACAAGGCCTTTGCTCCTTGGACCTTGCTGGGCTGCCTCCCAGTTCAGAGGGAGGAGTACAAGGTCTCTCAGGTTTGGGAAAAGGAGCTTGTGGAAAGGAAAAGTCAGAGAAGAATATGAACATTTTGAAAAGGAAAAGTGTGGCCAGCCAAATCATTAAAAAAACATGCAGAGGATAAAGAGTGAGTTGAATTTAGTAAACAGAGCTCAAGGGTATCCTCAGTGAAAACTGATTTTGCTGGTGCTAAAAGCAAAAAACCACTTTTTTTTTTTTTTTGTAAAGAGAAGGACAGTGAGAGAGAAAGAGAATCAATTTTTATTTAGTTTTTCACATGGCCTTTGTTGCTCCAACACTTAGTTGTGTACATGGGTACTGGGGTTTGAACCTGTGTGCTTGCACATGCCAGGCATGTACCGTAACCGCCAAGCCACCGCTCCAGCCCCAAGAAATGACTTTTTATGGGTACAAGGTTCATAAAAACTGAGGGACGGAAAGTGTGCATAGACTACTCAGCAGGTATTGTCAACTTAAGGGAAGGAGCTACTTGTGAGAGTGAGGCTCAGAATTCTGAGTTTAATGAAAAGCAGACCATGCAAGGTTTGCCCTGGACATAGGAGGCACTTTTTTCCCCTCTGAAACAAGACCTAAGGAAGTAAGGAAGGAGTCATAATAGGTATGAGTCTGTGCATGTGTGCAGGGTGAGAAACTGAAACAAGTCATGTATTTCAGATGAGTCAGTGAAATCTGTAAAGATAAAAAACAACAGGATCAGCTGTAACCTGTATCGGATAAGGAATGATTAACTCTGAAAATTTAGAAATTCCTTTAAATGCCTTAGGAGCTCCTTTGTTCTCCCATTGTACAGATGCGCAGCCTCGGCTCCAGTAATCTGCTCTGAGTCAAACTGCAGATACCAGCTCCAGGCCGGCCGCTGAAACCCCAGGCTGCTTGCTTGAGGTCAACAGTGAGTAACCCGACCGCGTCCTGGCGCTGGCCGCCTGGACCGCTGGAACTACACTTCCCAGTGTGCCAGGCGGGGCGGGGCGCGGCGGGGAGGGCGCAGGCTCCTTCCCAGAAGCAAAAGCGGAAACAAAAGAGTCTCGCCGGCGTCCCCGCCCGCACACTCGCGCACACTCGCGCTCGGGCGCACACGGATCGGGCACCGGCTCCTGGAGCGAGCCAGCGAACGGCGAGCCGGGGACCCACAGGGCTGAGCCAGCCGAGCAGCCAGCGAACGGAGCCCGCGACGACCCACGCCCCCGAGCCACGCAGCCGCCCCCCGCCGGCCGGTGTCCCTGCCGTCCTCCCTGACCCATGGCGCTAAAGCGGATTCAGAAAGTGAGTACCGGGGCTGGGCCTGGGCGGCGGAGCGGACATCGACCTCCTGCCCATGCTGACCTGGCCGTTGGTCCCTGGAGACGTCCCGGGAGGGCATGGGATGGGAGGATGGGCCGGGGCGGGGGCAGGGGACCGGAGGCGCCGGGCCGGCCCGCGGGCACTGGACAGGTGAGGTGGGAACCGGGGCAGGTCCCGGGTGGCCGGAGGTGCTTGGAGACTGGGGGCCCGCTGCGCGCTCGCGCCGGAGCTGCGCCCAGAGCCCCGGGGTGGAGATCCTCCTCGGTGTCCAGATCTTCCCGAAATCTGTGCTTCACGGTCACAGCTGTTTTTTGCCCTCCACCGGGCTAGTTTTGGCCCTTGTCATGCGATGTTTTCCCTACGCTGTTTCTTAAGCCAGTCGCCTTTTATGTCCTTGCCTTTCCGGGCTCCCCGGGAGGGCTAGAAAGGTGTGGTGGGCCTGCCGCCTTTCTGTGCTCTGCGGTTGGCTCTTGCTCAGTTGCCGGAATGGGCTGGAAAAGCTCAATTGAGGCTGAGAAGCCAGGAGAAAGCTGCTGCCCCTTCTATTTTGGTGCCTCTGCCGCTGCCACTTCAGGTCACATAGCTGTAGTGAAAACATAGTTGCTGATACACAACAAGATGACCTCCTGGCTGTGATTCATGGTGAGTCAAGCCAAACAGGTTTTTTTTCCTCATGATACACTTATATGTAAAGTTCGAGACACAACAGAAACAGCTACAAATTAAATTGTTTTGATGCTTTGACACATGGGTATAGAATGAGGAAGAAACATATATTCATTCAACAAATATTACCCATCCCAACTCATGTAGGAAATCATCTTCTCTTGAGAACCATTTCAGATGTGAACATCTTACAGAATTGGAATTTGGGCATTTTTTCCTTCATTTTTATTTCTTATATGGCTGTTGGTCTGTTTATTCACCCACATTTTAAGTTTTATAATTAGAGTCCACATCGCTTGCTAGCGCTTTCAGCAAGTTAAGCCAACAGTGGACTGTGTGTTTTGTAATTGATTTCGGAAAAAAGTCAGTGGCTACCAAAAATTTTATCGACTTTTTCAACCACAAGTCACTACAATACAATGGTTTGTGTGAGAGTAGTGGTAGACATGTATACATTGTATTCTGACTCACCACTTGTGGTATCTTTTAGTACAGAGGACAGCAACTTTTAGTTTCAGCCAAATTTCTGTTATTTTTGGTATAGATACTAAATCTGGATTGCTGTTATCTTCGTACTATTTAAGGGTCATCTCATAAAATGTACAGTTAACTGCATTTATCAATGTTTTGTCTTTGAAGATAATGTGGTTACACGTTGTTTCATACAAATAATCCTAATTTTGGAGCCCCAGTTAGTATCTTCACTGTTTCTTGCATGCTTATTAATAGTGATGTCATATTGGTTCATGTTAGGATCAGGCAATACACATTTTCCAAGGAAGTTTTCAAATTCTGGTTCCTTCTTTCCTGGCTTTTGAGAAATTTTCACTTGACTTTGCTTATTAAAATCATGTTTAGATACTTGGAATTCATCCATAGCAAGTGGATAGAAATATGGATACCATTTGTAAATACCATGCTTGGATATTCTTGCCGATCACCCTGCTAATCCAGTGTATTTGACTTATATCGATAATATGACATGTGTCCACATCTTTTTTTAGAAGTTAATGGTTATTGTAACAATGCTCCAATACAAAAGTATCACTTATATAGAAACGAGGCAGAAACCTGTGACAGATTGATATTTTGGAGAAGCAGTTGGGGATCACATAACATCACTTACATATGTGTCAAATCTTGGCTTCTTTTTTCCATTATCAGGCAGTTTGACTTAAATCACATTAATCACACATTCAAACCATTCCCTCAAACTTTAGGGTTGTTTATTTTGATTGATTCTCCTCTTTTCCTCCTCCTTTACTTACCCCTTTGATAAGGGTTACAGAGCCCTCTGGTATCTTCAGTACACAGATTCCTATTTGAATCTTGCTTGTTTCAACAAGTGACGATGTATACTAACTTTTGACTTTTTCTTTTTGAGTGTATTGAGAAAACACTGTCAGATAACTTTGAGGTTAATGGGTTACACTTTCCCTGTACCTCAAGTGGCATAGCTTTGGAGACATCTACAGTAGCGTAGCAGAGGATACAAGCAGGGCAGTGTATCAAAATCACTTGTAGGCTATTTTCAGACTATTGCCACCACTGTAAATAGAGAGATGTTGAATCCCTTGGGGGATGTGTTCGGTTGGAAAAAGGGTTGAAAGCCATCCATGTTCTGGTCTGTTCTTTCTATTCAGAGGAGCCTAAGGCCTTAAGTGGAGAAGTACTTTGCCCAAGGTTAATCTCATAAGTGATTTTGGCATATTTGAGAATGGAGTTAACAATTTCACATTTCATCTTCACTATGAAGAGAATAAAGTGGTTGAATTGAAATTGCACGCATATACAAAGCATGTATATAATAGTGCCTAAAATATATTTCTATACTAGCGTATACTAAATGATTTACTGCTTTAATTTAGACATCCTGTGCCAGTTTTGCATTTCAGCTCATAAATTTACACACCCATGCCCTATTTTTAGACATCATGAAAGATGTTATTGCAGTCACCTAAATCACTAAAGGGAAAAAGTTTGAATAGAATCTGAGGAAAGAAACCTAAAAACATACCTAAAAAAAAAAAAATTAGCTTTTTAGCTGAACATCTGTTATTTTCTAGAATTAATTTGGGTGTTTTCTTCTATCAGTACTGTTTTCAATCCTTGATATGCTTTGTTTTGGAAATAATTTTTAAACTTAGAAATGTTATATCACAATACTGAATGCTTTAAAAACTGGAAGAAAGGAAATACTAATACAGTTATCATCAGCATCTCAGTCTTTTCCCATCTAGATTTATTTTATTCTATAAAGAATTGGAGGTAATAGTCACCCTACTAGCATGATATGATATGATAGGCTTTTGCCTTTTATTGTCTTTCTTTCGAAAAGTGAAATAAAAGACTTTTGTTTTACAAATATAGCAACACAGATAATTCTTTAGTGGATAGTACTGTCCTCAAAATGAAACAGCTTTTTTAAAAAAATAATCTAAAGTGCTATATAAACACACATTAATGCAATTTTATAAATGTGTTAAGCTGCTGAATTTTTGTTTTGGAGAGTTCTTCCTTACACTGTTTGTGTCAGTCTAGGAAAACTGGATACTTAAAATCTCCATTCCTATTTTGATGGAATGGGAAGAAAGTCCAATTTTTATCTTGGCTCTGTGGCTCACTAGCTTCAGTTTCCTTAACCATATAAGGATGGTGCTGATGACAACCACCAGCGTGTGTCCAGTACTCTGTGCATGACACTGTTCTAAGTTCTTGACATATACTAACTGGTTTAATCCTTAGTAGTCCCAAGAAGTAGAGACATTTTGCAGGTGACGAAACTGAGGCAGAGGCATTGAGTAGTTTACGAAGGATCACACATCCAATACTTGGCAGTGCTGGAATTCTAACCCAGACAGTTGGCTGTAGAGAACACTCATCTCTCCTGTCCACATGGA
Source organism: Aplodontia rufa (assembly GCA_004027875.1). Lineage (NCBI taxonomy): Eukaryota > Metazoa > Chordata > Mammalia > Rodentia > Aplodontiidae > Aplodontia > Aplodontia rufa. The sequence goes on along the minus strand of PVKS010000852.1, from coordinate 153,308 downwards.
CTCTTATCTATATTATTGTATTTAAGCTGAAAGACATATAAAGTCAGCTGAGTTTATGGATATAAGCACTTGGCTGAAAGTTCAGCACATGTGTAAAGTAGTAGTATAGTTAAGATGTTGGCATATTTAATCATTCTCACAGATGCATTGCTCACTGTGTTAATTATGCCTTGTCATCTCTGCTCCAAAGTCTCCACTGGATCCTTTAACGTTGTAAATGAGTAATATTACTTTGTTCATCACTTACAGAAATTTGTTGTAGTTCATAAATGTTCTGTCAAAAATATCATTTTATTATAGAAATTTCATTTGAGATAGCTGTTTACAAATTGATAGAATTGCTTAGTTCCTGTGGTGGTTTACAGATTACAAGATTAAATTCAAGACTCTAGTTCTTTCAGAAAGAAGGATGTAACTTAAAAGAAAAAAAAGGAACACAGTATTTATGATTTTGTTAGATAAATGGTTTACCTTGAGATGAGAAAAAAATGTTCTTTCTCCAATACGCTACCATGCAAATTTTTCTGCTTTTAAATCTTTGCAATTAAGCTGTCTTTCTTTTGTCTGCATATGTACTTTGCTTTCTTCATCACATAAGTGTAAAAAAAAAAGATAACTTATTATAGTTTAAAAGTTCTCAGATTCCTTCTCTGTGGAAATAAATAACAGAATTAAATGAGACTGTTTATGCCTATTTTAGGAGGCCAGGCGCAAATGAAAACCAAAAGGATGTGGGATTGCTTCCGGTAAAGGAGAGAAGCATCCCTACTCGTTCAGTTCCCTGAAATACAAATGGAAAACATATGAGCCCTTTATTTTCATTTGATGAACACTACTGGTCAAAACTAATAAATCTAAAACATAGTTAACAATCTGAGTTAATGGCTGTCTACCAACATGTCAGCCCTTCCCCCCTTTTGAAATAGTAGATGAACTGATGTTACAATAAAAACAGGTGTAGAGATACTTGTCCTCCTCTCTCTCCTCTCCCTTATGTGAAATGCAAGAATAAATTGAAATAACTGTATCATATGATCCAGATTTGCAGTTTGGGAGTTGGAGGGATTCTTAGACCACCTCAGAACATGTGTTTGCAGGAAGGCCAAGACAGGATTTATTTCTGGACTGTCCTTTAAGTAGCTTCTGAGAATTTGAGGGTTTTCTGCATTCAGTTTGGTTCTGGAATGGACCTGTGAAGGTTCAGTTTCACACATGAGACAGTAGTAAGAGGCCACAGTGTCCGGGAGTTGTCCTTAGTGTCGGGAGGAAGTACCATGTACAAGCGTAGTTCTGTGCTGCCTGTCACACCACCGTGCTCTGCAGCCTTCCGTCTTGCCTCTTCCTGGATGGTTCACCTACAGCTCTTCATTTCTCTTACTCACGTGGCTCATTTCCTTCAGTGATATCACATTGCTTATTTACATTCCTAGGCTCCTTTCAGACTTAAGAAAGCCTCTCCAAAACAGGTGAGCTGCAGAGTTGTCACCTGAAACTCCCTCAGGTAATAATCTGCTTGCTCTTGCTCAGATGGCCATTCCCTATCTGTGAGCAGAGTTTGGAAGTAGTGTGGTTGAACTGCGCATGTGTATGGACTAAGTCATGATGTGAAATCTTTTTTATTATTATTATTATTCGTTAAATATGGACTTACAATTAGGAGGGAATCATTATCAAGCAATCAAGAACAAATGTATAATGACAGCGAAAGCCAAGGCTGATGCCATTCCATGGTTCCCCTGCTTGAGTTCCCCATGGTTCCATGTTTTCCCCTATTAAGCCCCCGTGTTAATTGGACTTCTCATGGAAGTCGAAGGTTCCCCTCTGAGTTGATTCCCCATACCTCTTCCCTCCAGTCTCCTTGATATCGTTCCTATTCCCTCCTCCCCACCCTGACCCCCTCCCTATATCCCCCAGCATCTTAGGCAAGGCTCCATCTGTTCGTGTAAAAATTCATACATGTTGAGGTTATTAGCTTAGCATCTATCATACTTTTCCTTATTATATTCTAGCTTCTACAAATTGAAATCTTTTTTTAATATATGTTGCTGTAAGGAAAGCTTGAAAATGACTGTTGCGTAGTGATCCTTAGATAAAATTAACGTTGCCCAAATACATGCCAGCCTACGTACATAGATGTACGTATATATGTGTATTATAGAAAGCAAATTAATAAACATGCATACAAACACACGTGTGTATACACACATAATATAAAATGTACCAACTTTGGAAACATTTCCATTTGATACAGACTGTTAGTACTCATTGTTTTCTACTGTAGGTAATAGCATTTTGTTTTATATTTTGTGGTTGTGAGGAATGAACCCAGGCGCTCATGCATGCTAGGCAAGCACTCTCTCACTGAACTACATCCCCAACCACTTTTATTTTATTTTGAGATAGAGTCTTACTAAATTGCCCAGGCTGGCTTTGAGCCTGCAATCCTGTCTCCATCTCCTAAGTGACTGGGAATACAGGTATGTGTCACTGTACCTGGCTACAAGTAGTATTTTATAGTCACTGATATCCAACTACAGCAGTGGGTGACACTAAAATTAATTTTTATGCACACTTAAGTGCTTACTGTATGCTATTTGTTAGGGATAGAGGTCTAAGATGTATTATCTAATAACAAATATTTGGCAGATATTGGCAGGTATTTCATGTTTTATGTACAATTTAAGAAATCATTAGCTAGGTTTTTTCGTTTCCCAGTAACATTTCTTGGTTCACTATGAAGTAGGTAGTAAGTTTGGATAATGTAGCATTCAGAATGCTCTTTGTAGCATATTCCATTATGTGTCAAAATTCTATTGTGCATTTTTAAAAGTTGTATGTAATTTCCTATCATGTTTTTCTTGCCTCTCAAAATGCCTGTGAATACAAATGTTCCTCTCAAAGCTTATAAAGTAGCTTCTTTTCTAACCTTTTGTAAGATAATAAGCCTCCTGGGAAAGATGAAAAGAATTCCTCTTCATTCCTTTACTCCTCAGTCTTTTGTTTCCCTTGCAAGGTGGTTAAAGTGTGCAAATGGCTTTAATTCAGTACTGAGCACTGTTGATGATAATGTGCTCTAGTTAACACAGTCTTGAGGTGAGTGTCCAATCCCAAGAGGAGGAGAGCTGCAGTGGAAGTCAGATGGTCTGAACCTTTGTCTTGGCTTTAGCTTTGTGTGCTTGAACAACAAATTCAATCTTTATTTTTCTCATCTGGAAATTCAGTGAGTTGGATTTAATAGTTTTGGTGGTCTCATCTGTGGATGTATGGGATGTGTATCAATATGTGTGGGTGTGCACAGATATATTCATTTGCTCTCCATATATACTTGTTTTATTTTTTCAATGCTGGGATTGAACCCAGGGCCTTTTGCATGCTAGGCAAGGGCTCTACTGCTGAACTACATTCCCAGCCCATCTCTTATTATTTTCAGCAAACCCAAATGGTGTTTTTTGCTGTTTTTGTTCAGCAGAACTGGTCACAAAAATAAACATTGACCATTGGCACTGTGCTCTGCAGCTGTACAAGACGTGGGTTAAAAATTTTGTTTGCGATGTCAGAATTGAAAAAAATGTTGGCATCCTCATGTATCATAAAACGTTAGTCTTACTCTTTGATTAGAAAGCAATTACTTGTGATGCAAATAATATGTATTTCTATTATGTATTGGTTACTTAACATGCTTATCTTATTCCATTTACATTCCATCGGTTTTACAGGTGTCTTTTGTCCTTTAAAAATTGTTTAATCAATGTGGTTTTTTTTTTAATTTTTAAGAGAGAGAGGGAGAAAGAAATAGCGAGAATCAATTTTATTTATTTTTTCATCTGGCCTTTGTTTCTCCAGTACCTTAGTTGTGTTTGTGGTGCTGGGGTTTGAACCCAGGTCCTTGCGCATGCCAGGCATCTACATCAACTGCTGAGCCTCCCTCTAGTCCCTAATGAACATGTTTTGACAACCGCCTTACATGGCTGCCTTGTATGTAATAGGTTTATAAGATTCAAGTTAATGCATTTACAGAGCACCTTCTGATGGAAGGCATATCCTAAATGCATTAACGAAATATATAGGTAGAAATGTAAGGTATGGAACCATTGTCTAAAAAATTTTGAATTAATAAGAGTAAGAAAAGTTTTGTAACAAGTAGGTGCCTTTAGGAGAGTACCATGAGGAAGGTACAACATATTTACATAGGAAAGAAGGCAAAGGTGGGAAAGGCTAAGTTTACATGGAGGAGATCTGTGGAGAGGATGGGATTGGGTATAGGTTTGGAAGGATAAGTAGCATTTCGAAAGATTTAGGGAAGTCGCGTTTGTAGAGAAAGATACAGAAGCGAAAACACTAGAAATTTGTGTGGCTTATTTGGGAAGGAACAGATACTCTTGCTTTTGGAAAGCATTCAGGGAATACTAAACCATATGGTTCATGCTGTAGAGGACCTTGAAGGTCCGTGCTGAGAAATATATACTGAACGCAGGAGGTTGAAAGCCAATGAAGGTTTTTCAGTAAGTAAGTACCATTCTCTTGGTTTCCCCCCGCCCCTCAATTTATTTATTTATTTATTAAAGGGAGGGGATAGTGAGAGATAGAGAATTTTATTTAGTATTTCATGTGGCTTTTGTTGCTCCAACATACTTGTTTGTGTGATGCTGAGGTTCAAACACAGGTCCTCGTACGTGCCAGACAAGCACCGTAACCACTGAGTCACTGCTGTAGCCCCTCATTTATTTTTTTAAATTGGTGCATTATAATTGTATATAATGATGGAATTTGTTGTCGCATATTCTTAGATGCACACAATACAGCAATACAATTTGGTCAATATACTCCCCCAGCACCCTCCCTCACCTCTCTCCTCCTGTCCCCCGATCCCTTGCCTCTCTTTCTGGGTCATATGTTTTTCCTAAAATACCCAAGTATAGTGACATAATTCTTATACCTATGAAGAACATTTTTTATATACATAACAATAGTATATACAGTGACATACTTCTTCCTTATAAGTGCTTGAAGTGTACCTTGTTTTAACTCAGTTCCAGTGTTTCCCCTTCTCCTCCCTTCTTATCACCCCTTGTTCTTTTTAGACATATTTGACAATAGGATTAAACATTTACATTTTTGTAAATGCATGCAGTAGAGCTTAATCTAATTCAGTCCCCAGTATCCCCTTCGCCCCACTCCTTCTCCTTTCTCTTTCCTCTGCTGGTCTTTCTATTGTTTACTAAATGGCTTTACTGCCTTTTTTTAGTGACTAGTTGAATTCTATATTGATGAGATTCACTATGTTATCCTCACTTTCGGACATGAGCAAGTTAAGTCTGATTCCTCCCATTACCTTTCCCTGTTTCATCCCTCCTTCCCCATTTCCTTCCCCTTTGACTTTTCCTCCATTCTTTCCTTATTTTGGCTTAGCGTCCACGTGTCAGGGACAACATTCGACCTTGGACTTTTTCAGACTGGCTTATTTCACTTAGCATGATATCCTCCAGTTTCATCCATTTGCCAGCAAATGACATATGTCATTCACCCTTGCAGCTGAGTACTACTTCGTTGTGTATATGCCACAAGTTCTTTATCTGTTCATCAGTTGCAGGGCACCTTGATCGGTTCCATGGCTTAGCTATTGTGAACTGAGCTGCTGTGAACATTGATGTGGGTGCATCACAGTAGTATGCTGCTTTTAGGCCCTTTGGATGTACACCAAGGAGTGTGATAGCTGGGCCAAATGGTGATCCATTCTTAGTTTTTTGAGGAATCTCCAGATTGCTTTCCAGAGTAGTTGTACCAGTTTGCAGTCTCACCAACAGTGAATAAGTGTACCCTTTCCCCTCAACACTTTGTTGCTTGTATTCTTGATTACTGCCATTCTGACTGGAGTGAGGTGAAATCTCAGCATAGTTTTAATTTACATATCTCTAATTACTAGAGATGTTGGGCATTTTTTCATGTATTAGTTGGCCATTTGTATTTCTTCATTTGAGAAGAGTCTTTAGTTTTTTGGCCCATTATTGATTGGGTTGTTTGTTTTTTTGGTGTTAAGTTTTTTAAGTTCTTTGTCCTGGACATTAGTGCCCTGTCTGAGGTGCAAGGGGCAAAGATTTTTTTTTTCCATTCTATAGTTTCTCTCTTCACACTCTTAATAGGAAGCACCATTCTTTTTTTTTTAATTAAGGAGTTGAGTTATTGTACAATCATAAGTGCATATAAAGTAACAAAATGACATGCATATGTTCTTAAACCAGAATTGCCCTCACATTGCTCACACCCTAGTCTCTTGATTCTCCTATATTTTGCCCCTATAAGCCATATAAATGCTTAGATTGTGAGTTTTTTCAGAAATAAATGATTGCATAAATATTATTTGGATCTAAGGGGGGTAAAGAGTATGTTAAGTTGTTGCTTGTCTCCCTAGATCCCTCCCTATTCTCCCTCCCCTCTCCCCACCTGCTCCCTCCACCTCCCCCCTATGTATTTACGGTTGCCCTAGATGACGCGAAGCAGCATTATTAATGATAGTGCTGGGTATGTAGCCTTCCCCTCTTAGAACACAATATTGTTCACTGTTTAGAATTATAATTCTGATGAATATCATGGAAAGGGAAACACAGAGTACTCTGGGAATATGGCAGGGAGTCATTGAAGGGGTCAAGGAAAATCTCCTTAGTGTAATGATGATTAAAAATAAGACATGAAGTTGAATGTGGTGGTGCAGGCCAGTAATCCTAGCTACTTGGAAGGCTGAGGGAGGAGGATCATGAGTTTAAGCCCAGTCTAATAAGCAACTCAAAATAATGTCTCAAAATAAAATAATATTGAAAAATATATTGTTTAAAATGTTAAAAAACTAGGAATGTAACTTAATGGTTAAGTGTTTACATAGCATATGTGAGGCCCTGGATTCAATCACTAATACTGGAGGAATTAAAAAAAAGAAAAAAGACTTGAAGGTAAAAATGAACTAGGTACAAGGAAAGAGAGAAAGAGTGTGTGGGAAGGGAAGTAATTAAGAAAATCTACTTAAAAAGAAGCCATGTTTAAATTTAGAGACAAGATAGTACTTTGTGGAATTGATGTTCATTTTGGCTGGTGCAGAGAACACTGAGGAGAAAAACTGTAGAAGAAAGAGTCAAGTCCTGGAAGGTCTGATAAACCCTTTTAAGGATTTCTGTCTTTAAGGCAAATAGAAAACATTGAAGAGGTTTGACATGGTACTCTAAGATGATTTTGACAGTGATGTGTTAGAGAAATAGGGAGCCCACAGGTCAGTTAAGAGATTGTTCTTGTTCAAGTGAGATCTGTAGAGGGCCTGAATCTGGCGATGGAGAACTTGAAAAGGGGGTACATGAGAAAAATTATAGAGCGTTTCTCCTGCCTGGGCCTTTCGATTTGTCTCCCCCTATTGGCCCTTCAAGCCGAGTCTCCATGGTTCACTGGCTTAGGCAGTCTCATCTTCTGTTATCCATTCTGGCCCAAGTACTTTAATGATGTCTGTCTTCTCTTGCTGATATGTCTCTACTGTTTGGACCTCAGCTGTCCTCTGTGAAGCTGCCTTCTAGGACCGTTTTATGGAGAACGATCAGCACAGGAGAATCCAAACACTGATTCATGTGAGGGGTGGGACAAGAAGGGCAAAAGGAATCAGATGATGATTCTGAGGTTTATTTAGAGTTTGGGTCATTGGAATGAATTAATGTGTTTTTACTCTTCTTCGAGTACCTTTATAGAGATTATAAAGTAGATTCAGATACAGCTTTTACTTGGCTTCTTTGGATTTGTCTGAAACAGATTTCTATTAATATAATTTCTCTGATGGAAGTACTATGTATGTAGGGAAGTGATTGAGAGTCTTGTCTTTTTTTTTAAAGAGAGAGAGGAACAGTGAGAGAGAGAAAAGAGAGAATCAGTTTTATTTAGTTTTTCATGTGACTTTCATTGGTCCCTCACTTCGTTGTGTACATGCTGGGGTTTGAACCCAGGGCATTGTGCATGCCAGGCAAGCACCATAACCACTGAGCCACTGCTCCAGCCCAGAGAGTCTTCTATTTAAAAGGAAGCCTTGTGTGAAAGTAGAAGCAAAATAGCCTTGTGGGAAATGGAGCCATCACTGACTACTGTGGAAATCACTGGGACAGTGGCTGCAGATATGATAAAATTGGTAGATAATGTCACTAATCATGACCTCAAACTTTTATTCTAAATTGCACTCTGTAGTTGAGATGCTGTAAATATTACTCAGATGCTGCAGAGTCAACAGGGTCATTACTTTCTTCATCATCTTCCTTTTTTGATGGGATTTGGGCACATTATTTTTTTAAATAAGCAGACTTTGCCAGAGATACCTGATTCAAAGAGACAGTGAAGCTGCCAGGGCCAGTTTGTTGAAGTGAATTTGGTCCCTGCAACTTGATTAATTGGATGTCCTCAACATTTTGAAGTCTTCCAAGAAGCATCTACATTTAGTTTAAAATCAAGAAGCGCTTTAATTCCAGGGCTTAAAGAGCCTTTGTGTTCAGAGACATTTCTGGCAATTGTTTGACATCTCTCATTTGAAATAGCTCTAGTCAACTGGATCAGCTCCGATCAGGAGATCAGAGCCTGAACCATAAGCCCAGGAAATGTTTATTTACAGGCAGATCAAATATAGCTCTTATATACCTTTAGAGACAGCACAAAAAATGCAATCCAGTAAGAATCATTGCCTTGTCTTAGGGGTTGGGAAGTAAAAATGATCATGTCACATTACTTAATTGATGATTGGGCAGGATTTTTTTGAAATAATGCTCTCATGTGCTTTGGAGTAATTTAAATTTGGGGCCGTAAATCAGCTTCAGTATGTGGCTGCGTGGTATCCTTTACACATACCCGGGGGGTGTACATTATCTCTTTTACAGAGATTTGAATCATCTGACTGTTGAAGCTAGAAAACAGCAAAGCATTTTCAGTCTGGTCAGCATAATTTCTTAGGAACTGTTTCCTGCCTGATGTCATATTAAGTCTTATGGTAAGTAAGGCGGCGGGCACTGTTCAGATGGACTGTTCCCCTTCTGGGAGCCAGGAGATGAACACAGGCCTCTTCTCTCACATTCCCGTCTTTATTTTCTTCTATTGGTTTACTTTCTTTGAATTAGGCTGCCTCGTCTACTTTTAGATTCTAAGTCCCCTAGAGGCAGGGACTGTGTCTAGGTTGTTTTTATGGAGAACACTCAGCACATTGTGGGGGTGTTATAAACATGCCATCTGTGCCCATTTAAATTCAGTTTCAGGCCTTTCAGGACTTTTCTTTGTGTCTAGTCAGTTATAGAAATCTGAACTAGAATAGACGTGCTTAGCCACATAAGGCTGTATAAATCCTTTAAATATATGTTTTTATGGCCTTGTCAGTGTTTTTATGGTTCCAGTCATGATGTAAGCACACTACACTGTTCTATAATTCACCATTCACTATATATTTTTATATATAATTTATATGCCCCTACCTAGTTTTTTTTTTTATTTGAATGTTAATCACATTGGGTTAGAAAAGTGCTCCATTGACATGGACTCATGTTCAACTGGAGAATATTTCCACCAATCTGATGGTATTTATTGCTTGATCTATAATTAGATATAGGTTGGTTTGTTTTAAGCTTTATTTGTCTCAAAGGCAAAGAAAGGAACCAAATCATAAATGTGTTTCAATTTTAGATTAAAAGTAACTGGAAATGAAATTGAAACACAAAATATATGTATTATATACACAATGTGCACACACTAATAGGTTATTTATGGCTCCATAACTAGTCTTATTAATGACAGGCATATTTAACCTCTGTGAATTCCATATATCCTTGCTTACCTTTTTGTATTATCATTGTTGTTCATCATGAAAAAATCCATTAAAAAGTTCTAATGTAAACATTTTGTTAAAATAGAATAAGCGTACGAAAGGCTGATAGCCTAGTACAAAATAAACAGTGAATTCAGCACTTGGCTCAAGAAGTAGCATTACAAGGGTCCAAGATGCCCCTCCTTCCTACTTTATCTCTGCCCTTAAGGTAAATCACTGTTTTGACCAGAACCAGAGATTAATTTTGCCTGTTTTTGAACTTTATTTAAAGAGAATCATGTGGGTATAGGAGTGGTAGGTAGCTCAATGGTTATGGCACCTGCCTGGCATGCACGAGGATGCGGGTTCAAACCCCAGCACCACGTATATACAACTAAGTGTCAGAGCAATGAAAGCCACGTGAAAAACTAAAATAAAAATTGATTGTCTCTCTCTTCCTCTCTGTCACTGTCTTTTTTCTCTTAAAAAAAAAAAAGAGAATCATGTGATATGCACTTTTCTTTTTGATTCACTTCTTTTGCTCAACGTCTGTGGGATTTGTCTGTGTTACTGCATGGAGATGTAGTTTGTTCATTCTCGTTGTGTGAATAAGCCGTCAGTTGTTCTGTTGGTGGACATTTGGGTTGTTTTGGTTTGGGGCTGTTATACGTAATGATACTAAGGTAATAGGCACATTCACATTTCTGTACTGGGCAGTAGAACTGCCAGGTCATATAATAATTCTGTTTGATTATTGGTTATTGTCAGTTTTCTTGTTCTGCGAGCAGAGTATGAGAGTTCCTACTGCTTTACATGTTTGCCAACATTTGTACTAAATCTTTTTCATTTTAACCGTTCTGTTGGGTGTGTAATAATGGGATCAGATTTGGTTTTAATGTGCATATCTGATGACTAATGAAGCCGTGTTCCTTCTGGTGTGTGTATTCTGTTTGGATAGCCTCTTTTGTAAATGCCTGTTTAAACTGTCTTTCTTAAAAAAAAAATGGATCTGTAGGAATATTTATTACATCGTCTAGATGCCTCTTCTATCAGATGTGTGCGTTGTAAATATCTTCTCCCACTTGCATTGCCTTTTCACACGTCTGCCTTCTGATGAACAGATGTTCTTAATTTTAATCAAGTCCAAACTTTCCATTTTTTCTCTGTAGTTAGTGCTCTTTGTATACGAATAAAAATCTCTACCTCCTCCAAGGTCATGAAGACATTTTATATTTTCCCTTAAGAGTGTTATTATTTTGGGGCTGGAGCTGTGGCTCAGCGGTTTCGGGCGCTTGCCTGGCAAGCACGAGGACCTGGGTTCAAACCCCAGCACCACGTACACAACTGAGTGTTGGAGCAACTAAGGCCATGTGAAAAACTAAATAAAGTTGTTTCTCTTTTTTTAAAAAAAAAGAGTGTTATTATTTTACCCTTCATATTTAAACTTACACTCCATTTAAAATTAATTATTGTAAATGTTTTGAGGTAGGAGGTTAAGGTTAAACTTGTTTTTCCTAGTTGACTGAGCACCATCTATTGGGAAAAAATCCTTTTCCTTCTGCTAGAATGTTGCTGCTTGCATTTTTAGATTTTTGAATTCCACATTGCCCATTGCTTTCTTTCCGTTTTCAACACATTGTCAAATAACTAAAACTAAAATACTCATTGCCTTAATTTAGGTGTCAAATACGACACCATCACTTTGCTTCCCATCAACAGTGCTGTTTGTTTACCTAAAACAGGTGTGACCTCCTACCTCGGCTTTGAAGAATGTGGTGTTCTTTCCTTTATGTGCAGCTCTCTGTGACAGAGCATCGCAGAACTCCTGGGAGTCACCACTCAGTTGTCGTCTGTGTAAATGGTATTCATTGGAGTTGGAGTACAAGATCTGTATGACAAAAAGCAGTAGCCTTGAATGCCACTTCTAATAGCTGCCAAATTTTTCAAGATCCATTAACTTTTTCTATTCCTCCAGTAATTCACCTTTTAACAAATAAGGGCATTTGTACCATTGTCCCTTAGCATCCAAGGGGGATTGTTTCCAGGGCCACTTATAGATATCAAAATCTGCCTGTGCCCAGGTCTGGAATATAAAATGTCATAGTATTATATGACCTATACACATCTTTTCTGTATACGTTAATTCAATTGTAGATTACTTCTGTTACCTAATACAACATAAATGCTACATAGATAGTTGCTACACTCTTGTTTAGGGAATATAACAAGGAAAAGTCCTCTTACATTCAGTACGGATTCTGTCTTCTTTCCTCAACATTTTCTTTCCACAGTTGGTGGTGTTATGAATGAAATCAAACACGTGGTCGGGTGTGGGTAAGCAAGGCAGAAATTTTACTTCGGCTGAGGGGCGAAAGAAAAATGCGCGCCTTGCTAGGGAGTGAGGGGTTTTTATGCTGACCTGACGCAATACTGCCCTTCGCCCTCATTGGAGGAGCTCAGGTGCACAGTCTGCGCGATTGGCTGTGATTAAGTGGAGGCAGGTGCAAGAGGAAGTAGGCGGCGACTGGGAGAAAATGGGGGTAGGGGTCGCCGCACAAGTGAGGAGGGTAGTAGGGATTCCCTGTTCACCGGAAGAAGATGGCTGGGTACCGGAAGGGGTCCTTGGAAAGAGGTGGGCGGACACAGGTGAGGAAGTTACTAATTTTCAAAGCGGGAGGGGGATCTAAATGGAGGTAGTAGATTATACATCACAATCTTTCATGTTTGACAGAAAAGACATACATCTTACAGTGGACTCTGTTGCTGTGGAGGGCCAACTTTATTTAAAGACAGTTCTGAAGTGTGCCACAAGTTCAAAAGGGTGGATAGAAGGTGAACTCTGATGCAATCCTTGTGAATTTTCACCGTGTACCAGGTCTTGCAACCTGACTGTTTAAATGTTTCAAATATCAGTGTTATTTTTTGTTCAGGTGATAGTTTGCATCAGTTAAGGTATTTTACACTAGTTCCTTAGTAGATCAGTCTTGTGTCTAAAAGAAACTTTCTTTCCAGGTCTCCCTAGAATGTTTTAAACTTTAATGAATACCTTTAGAGGGTGACCCTTGAGGCTTATCACTACTCTTACCTGAATTTCCTCGGAGGTGCAGCTACTGTTGCTACTTCTAGGAGTCTAGAGGACCTCTTTCCTATATCAAACTACATACTATTAATATTTTTTTCTACAAATGAGTAAGTTCTTGAATTTCATGCTCTGATGTAATCATCAGCAAATGTGCCTGCCAGTGACTTGGAAGAATTTTTATTAGTATCATAACCTGATACCATTAAGTTAAATCTTTAAAACTTCAGAAGGGTTACAGTCAGGGTAAAATAATAAAATCAGAATAATGCCAGTTAGGAAATATGTGGCCATGGTTTTTGTTGCACATGGTGCTGGGAATCGAACCCACAGCCTCACTTACCCTAGGTAAGTGCTCTACCGCTGAACTATATCCCCAAAGAGGATGTGGAAATACTTAATAAACTTTTATATTTAATCCAGGTAATTTCACATTCTGGTGAAAGAGGAAAGGAAGGGAAAATTGGAATTTCTTGTGCATCTATTATTCATGCCAGGTTTTTTTTTAATGAAATTTTTTTTTTTTTAAGAGAAAGGGACAAGTGTGAGAGAGAGAGAAACAATTTTGTTTAGTTTTTCATGTGGCCTTCATTGCTCTGAGACTTTGTTGTGTTCATGGTGCTGGAGTTTGAACTTGCATACTCGCATTTAGCGCCGTAACCGCCAAGCCACTGCTCCAGCCCCTCATGCCAGTTTTTAAGCTAATTGTTTTACTTGTGTTTTTATTTGCTTCTTAATACAATTCTCAAAGATGTTCCCATAGTACAAATGGTACATGTGGGACTTGGGTCACATAGCAAGTACAGATGAGCAGCAAGACCTGATTTGATCCATATCTGACTCCAGACCCTTGTGTTTTAAAGTAGGCTATGAGGACTCCAGGTACAGCCCTGTGGTAGAGCACATGCCTAGCTTATGCAAGGCCCTGGCTTAAGTCTTCAGCACTGCACAAAAAATAAATAATAAAAAATAAAAATAAAAATGGCCTTTGAGAAGATACCCACTATTAAGAAGAATGGGTAGGATTTGGGCCTGGATAGATGGAGGGAAGTTGATATTAGGAGACGGAAAACAGCCTTGTGTGCATGTGTAGTTTGTGTATATGCTTTGAGATCATAATGGACATACTGTTTGTAATTGTGTTTTTAATTCAAATCCTATTTATATTCAGTCAACATCCTTCAATGTCAACATACACAGACCTGCCATTCTCTTTAATGGCTGCCCAGGGTTATTTTATAAAACCATCCTCTTTCGATGGACCATTAGGTTATTCTCAGTTTTTCATACTTAAGTAAGAAATTGCACCAAATATCCTTACATATATATCTTTAGCTCTCTGCCTAGTTATTTCTGTGAAGTTAAATTTCTGGGATCAACAACCATATGTATTTTACACTTTGACATTTATTCCAAATTGCCCTCCCTCTGAAAGGTTATATCGGAATTTACACTCCTACCAAGGTGAGTGGCATTCTTATTTCCCAGCAGAGCTGTGAATTCTAGTCTATTAGCAATGGTTTGGTTTGGGAAATGGTCTTATGCGTGTTTAACTATACATTGTGCTATTTCCCCCTACAGATCACTGTTTTGATTTGTTTTGCTTTTATAATACATACACAAATGTATACACAATACTTAATTCTTAAAAGAATGACTTTGAATGCTTATATAAGAATGTTCTTTGAAATCTTTTAATTCAGCATGATAAGAGAGCTTGGCCATGGAGAGGTCTCTGCCAAAGCCTGCAGAGCTCGTGAAAGTTATTAGGAAGCTGTCTATGGGGTGCAAATTGGATTTCAGAAAACTGGTGGAATAGGAAGACATGATCAAGAAGTAGGAGTCTGGGGTCATCAATCATTGTTTAGAGAGACCTGCATTAGTAGCAGGGAGGAAACAGAATGAAACCTGGCTCTTATGAGAATTCTGTGGTCTTGAGCAAGCTGTATAATTCAGTGTCAGTTCTTAGTCGGGGCAAGGAGGAAAGGAAGGGACTACTTGTCCTAGAGTGTCCTTTTGGAATAACCGAAGAATCACTAAATTATTTTTAATACCATATGTGGCTGCAGTGCTAGGAGTAGATAAATAAGAATGCTCATTACAGCAGAGAAAGCCTAAACCTAATAATAAGGTAGTCTGAGAGAGACTCAGAGTGATCCTGGATTCCTGTGTCATCTGAAAATGCACAAACTGCTGGATAGACTTAAGAGCATAAGTGGGGATTTGGTTGGTTTGGTTACAGTTTTTGTTAGTTTTATATTTTCACCTCAATAGCACATTTTAGAATTTTCTGAAATATCTTCATTTTTCTTTTTCTTTCTTTCTTTCTTTCTCTTTTTCTTTTTTTTTTTTTTTTTAAGATTTGCATTGTGGGCCAAAGAGCTAAATAGAAACTTCTCAACAGAGGACATTGATCAAGCCAATGAATACATGAGAAAGTGCTCTAAATCACTAGTAATCAGAGAAATACAAATGAAAACCACATTAAGATATCACCTCATGCCAGTTAGAATGGCAAAAATGAAGAAAATAAACAATAATAGATGCTGGAGGGGCTGTGGAGAGATAGGTACACTAGCACACTGTTGGTGGTGCTGCAAACTGGTACAGCCCCTCTGGAAAGCAGTGTGGAGAATCCTCAAAAAAACTAGGGATGAACCTACCTGCTATTCCTCTCCTGGGTATTTTTCCAGGGGATTTAGAATCAGCACATTATAGTGACACAGCAATATGTATGTTCATAGCAGCTCAATTTACAATAGCTAAATTATGGAAACAACCCAGATGTCCCTCACTGGATGAATGGATCCAAAAACTGTGGTACATATATATCATGAAATTTTACACAGCAATTAGAAACAATGGTATTGCAGCCTTTGAAGGTAAATGGATGGCTATGGAAGAAATTATGCTGAGTGAAATCAGCATAACCCAGAGAACCAAGGGTTGAATGTCTTCACTCATCTGTGGAGGCTGGAACTAGACCCTGACCATTGAGAAAGGAGGTCTATTATCACGTGTTAAATCCGGATAAGTTGTATTGTTATACAACCTAATACATTTTTAGAAATGTTTTGGGAAGAGGAGGAGGGGATAAGGGTGGGTAATTGGGGGGGCGCTCTGGGGGGGTAAATCTAATCTTCAGAATCTATATACATATGATATTATTTCATTGAAAACATATCATTGTTCAACAAATAAATTTCTCAATAAAAAAAAGAAAAAAAAAGATTTGCGTTGTGGGTAAAGGAGGGTATATGTATATTGTCCCCTTTGTTCTCTGTTTGTCATTCTGTCCTCACATATGCAACATAACTTCAGGTATGTACTTCTAAACAATATAAAGCGGGTATTCTAGACATGTGGATTGGCAGAGGGATAAAATCTAGGCCATTCGAAAATGTCTAGGATGTGTAAGTTTCCTCACCAAAGCATTACAGTAATTAGTAGTAGTAGGTAATGATCAATGAGTGTGTTAACTGTGTTTGATGTAGTGACAGCTCTTTCCCATAACAGCTTAAGAACCTGCCTGCCTTGTTGGATTTTCGTTTTTTCTCTTCCTTAACCTTACCTTCTTATAAAGAGGAGGGAGGATCAGGAAATGTATATATTAACTTTTAATGTTTCTTTTGTACCAGGTGTGCTTAACCACTGAGCAACATCCCCAGCCCTTTTTATTTTTTATTTTGAGACACATCTTGCTAAGTTGCTTAGGGCCTTGCTAAGTTGCTGAGGCTGACTTTGAGTCTCTGATCCTCCTGAGCTGCTGGGATTACAGGTGTGCAACAGTAAACCTGCGTAACTTTTAATTTTTATAAAATACTTTAAAGGAAGTTGAAGAAGAGCCTGACATGAGAAGTTTGAATATGGTTCAAGGCTATTCCAAGCCTTGGGCTTGTCTTCTTAATAAATAACAGTTTATTTATATTTATGACTTATTCATGTATACATTATTTCTATGTAAGATATATACATGTAAATTATTTAGTTTTCTTTTAAACCACGATTATGTACTGTCATTTTCTGATTAACTAGTTTTCTAGTTCAAACAAGGGCAAAGAAGTACCATTTACATTAATGTTGGGAAATTCAACATGAAAATTTCAGAAACAATCTCCCCAAAGCCCAAATTAGAAAACTGTTATAAGGCACAGTCATTCTAAAATGGGGTTGTGACTTGGGAATTTCTCTCCCACTCTTTTCAACTTTTTAAATGATGTACTCTTTTCAACTGCGTAAATCATTTAATTCTCTGCTACTAGAGAATTAGATGGTTGTCATTAATTCCATATTATCTTAGCATTTATTTGAATGCCGACCGTGTGCCAGAGACTGCACCTAGTAAGCACTTGGCATGTATCATTTCACCACAGAAACTATGGATGAAGGTTGTAATACCACTTTACATGAAAGAAAACAGGTTTGGAATGGAAAAAATTATTTTCGGAAGATCATGTGTCAAGTGAGTGGTGGCACCCAGACTTGAGTTTCAAAACTTTTTTTTTTTTTTTTTTTAAAGAAAGAGGGACAGAAAGAAAGAGAGAATCAGTTTTATTTAGTTTCTGATGTGGCTTTCATTGGTCCTCCATTGTATACGTGGTGCTGGGGTTTGAAACCACATCCTTGCACAAGCCAGGCAAGCACTGCAACCGCCAAGCCACCACTCCAGCCCCTCAAAGCCTTTCTTTTAACCACTGTAGCTAAATCAAAGACTCAACTCCTTCTGACCAAAGAAGATGCTATGTTAGTTAATTTTTGTTAGGGAAAACAATACAGCACCAGCTATTAAAACACACACACATACACACACACACACAAATGGAAGTACTGAGATAGGTTGGAAAAGAACGTTGGACTTGAAAGGATACCTAAGCTTGCACTTGACTCACTCAGCTCATGTATTACTTTCTTAGGAAAGAAAGCCTTTTCCTACCATGTCCTCCTCTTGCTTTTATTTAGCAGAGCCGTAACTTATGGGTGTAATTACAATAAGCAGTGATTCTATAGTACACATATTTCATGTTTTACTATTTCTGCAGTCTGGAGGCATCTTTTAATTGCTGATGTTTAAAATTATTTGGTAGCATTTTTCCTTAATGGTTGCTACATAAAACAAGGGTGTGATTTACAGCTGATGACATCTTGGATTTGATGAAATGCAGTATTTATTTATATGTCCTCACACAAAAATGTTTACACCATTCCAACAGTTTTAGATATCAGGTATATACAATGATTTTCTGATTTCTAGCCTCACCTTCTTTTAAGCCCCAGCCCTATCTGTGGAACCAAATTTTTCTTGATATCACAGATTGCTCATTCATCATGTCTACCTCCAGATCCATGTGCCTTTTAGTATCCCCATCTCAGTAAATGACATTTTCATTGTACATGTGTGAAGCTAAAAAGTGAGAAGCAGGTCTGCCTGGGTTTGAATCTCATTTCCACCTGATAATGGTTATGTGCGCATACAGCAAGGTATGTCTCTTTTACTCTTCATCCATAAAATAGGGAAAAAATAACTCCTGCCTCTGAGAATTATCAGGATGACTAAGACATTAGGTAAGTTCTATCTGCCACTAATCTTCATCATACATACCTGTGACCTCTTCCTTACTCTGCACATGTAATCACCGGATCCTGTGATAGGTTAGCCCTTCAAAATATCTCACGTTCACTGCCTCTTAGCTCATTGCCACTTCTCCAACTAAACCCCCATTTCTCTTACCTGTAATAATTCATCTTGGAGCTTCTTTTTTTCCATTCTTAAAGGTCTAAACCATCCTTTAAAATAGAGCATGCCACTTGGTAAAACCCTGCCCAATGCACTTGGTATAACCCCCCTGCATCCTTAATAGGGTGTGTACTGTTCTGTTTTCCACCTGGCTTCTGCCTGCCGTTCTCAGCTTGTCTCATGCTGCTTTCCCTCCCAATGTCGCTCATCTCCCCCAGTGCCAGCTCCTACTCATATTTAGAGTTCAGCTTAAATGTCACTTCCTCAGAGATGTTCCTTGATCTTCTAACCAAATTAGGCTCTTTGGTTACAATCTTTTATATTTAACTCCTACTTTTTTTATATGGAGATGATTGGTTCCTTCCTAGTTATGGCAAAGGAAGATAAGTGACTTCCCCAAAGCCACAGAGATAGTTGTGTTAGAACTGGAATTCCAAGGCTAGGGTTGACCAACTCTAAAGAAATATCCTGTCTGTGATCTTTCCTCTACTGCCTTCAGAGCAGAAAAGAGCATAAGAATTAATATACAAGATTTTAAAATATGGCCTGACCCCCTCTCCTCTTTTCTTTCCACGTAGCCTTCAATTTTCCTTAAATGTTCATCTTTGCAAGCCTTCACTCCTCACTGTAACCTATTAGAAGTAGGAACTAGTTTTTTTGTTGTTTGTATGGTACTAGGGATTCAACCCAGAGCTTCACTCATTAGTTACACCTCCTGCCAGTACCTGTTTTTATATATTATTTATTTAGCATTTGTATAAATCACCTTGCATACAGTAGGCATTAATTAAATGTTTTTGTTTTATTGATTAAAAATCTATTTTAATCTATTTTATCATTTCATGGGTTAGAGCCATCTCACAAAGGAATTTAATACCTTCCTCTATATTCTTCTCCCAATGAAATAGTATGTTTTATTTTCTTATTTTGAACAGAACTGTCTAAAATAATTTTAAAGCAAAGCTAATTTTGTGTGTGTGTGTGTGTGTGTATGTATGTTTGTATGTATGTGTGTGTTTCAGTGCTGGGAATTGAACCAAGGCCTCAGTGCATGCTAGGCAAATGCTCTACCATTGAGTTACATCTCTCAGTCCTAGGAGTTTGCATCTTAATGAATTATTATGTGCTTTTGGTAAAAAGAAAGAATTAACTCTAAGTATTTTTGCTTTCCTTCAGGAATTAAGTGATCTACAGCGTGATCCACCTGCTCATTGTTCAGCTGGACCTGTGGGAGATGACTGTAAGCTTTGCTCTATTGCTAGGATTTTGCTACCATTAAAAATACAGGTTTGAACATTTGTAAATGACTCCAAAACTCCTTTGTTTGTTTCAGTGTTCCACTGGCAAGCAACTATTATGGGGCCTGTAAGTATGATTTATATATATGAAATTAATCCCCTTAGCCATACTCATTCTTGCCTTTTTACCTGTGATCTGATGTTTGTGAATAAGGTTGAATATTCTTGTGCACTAAAGCACACAGGAAGCAAAATATGATTAAAGCTTTATGATGGTTCTCTAAAACATTGGTGGCAATTTCTTAACTAGGATCACTGTGATGTTTTCCTTGCCAGATCCTTGATCATTACACATAATAATGGATCACCCACAGTTTGCAAACAGACTGTCTGTTTTATTTTTTTAAGCCACACAGAATCAGTTGTTCATAACTAAGCATAATTATTCTCACATCCACAGTTTTAATGGGTTAGAAATAAGCCTAACCTAGTAATGGAATTCCTACAAGTAACAAGCACCAGTTTGTAGTAAGTTCATCACTGTTTTTGTCTGTGGAGAACTGATAAATGTTGCAGTGGGTCTTTCTTTATGACTTCTTGGGTTTGCTGCTTTTAATGTTGTTGCACTGTCTTAAACTCGTAATTACCTACTGTTCTTTAACTGGCTCCTCTTAACTCCCCTCTCCATTACTAGGGATTGGACCTGGTGGTACTTTACCTACTGAGCTACATTCCGGCCCTTTTTAAAATTTTTTTATTTTTATTTTTATTTATTTATTTATTTATTTATTTATTTTTTGAGATAAGGTCTCACAAAGTTGCCAAGGCTGGACTTGAACTTGAGATCCTCCTGCTTCAGCATCCCAAGTTGCTGGGATTACAAGTGTGTGCTACAGTGCCCATCTGTAAATGGCTTCTCTTAATTCTTATTACCTTTGTTAATATTATTTCTTTTTATACCTCAGAGGCAGTTATGGCTTAAAACAGGCTTTTCTTTTCGTAAGCAAAAACCCAATTGTGTAAGAGTGGGCACTGTCAACTCCTGTCTGCTTTCTGAGCAAGAGTATATTAATATCATGTTTCCATGAATAGCATTCTCTGCCCCCTCCCTGAAGATTTATCTTACGGAATTTCTAATCATATTACTTTGTATTTATCTTAAAGCAAAAACAAAAACCAAAAGTGTACTGAGTTTGATTGCAAGATTACTGGGAAGGGCTGGAGTGGTGGCGCAGCAGTTCCAACACTTGCCTGACATGCGTGAGGACCTGGGTTCAAACCCTAGCACCACATACACAACTAAGTGTCAGTGCAATGAGAACAAGATGAAAAACTAAATAAAATTGATTCTCTCTTTCTCTTAACTGTCCCTCTCTCTCTTAAAAAAAAAAATGGGAAGTTGTCTCAGATTATTGAATTATATTGTCACACTAAATGTGAAAATGCCACCTATTTATTTAACGACTTCTATTACAAACCTAGATATATTTGTTTGCTTTTTGTTACTAAGAACCTTCAAAATACTATCTTTTAAAGGCCCACCCTTGCCATTTGAATGATAGGCCTTTACAAATATTTCTTAGGTGAATCACATGTAGCAAATTATTATAATTATGTTATTCATATCTCCCTTATTTTAGAAATGTAAACATGTACTTTATAGTACTGAGTAACCATTTAAATATCTAAGTGTACCATATTTGTCATTGTAATTTATGTTTTTTATATTCCTCGTAATTTTTGATGACCTAGAATTAAGCAATATACATGAGTAAGAATAATTATGCGATACAGTCCTCTGATATGTATGCAGAAACTTGAGGAAGGAATGACAGTCTTTATTAACAAAAATGTTAATATAACATGATATGATAATTAAATATGAAGGAATTAAGATAGAATTTTTGCTATATTTTGCTGTTATTTTTGTTTTCCTTTTTGTTTGTAGTATTTTAAACATTTTCTAATGGCTATCCAAAAAATGACCAGATTTAAATTCCTCTTGTAAAATTGATGTCTAATTTGATAGTACCATGTTTTGGACTTCTTTGCATTTTCTACATTATTTTATAAACTTACTAAATGAAGATTTGAGGAATAAATTGTTCTCCCAGTTCCCATAGCCATTTCTTCCCATAACTTGAGTCTCTCCTGATCTCCATTCTGCTCTTGAGTAATCATCAAAACTTAAGTTGTATAAATTAAAAGATAAAAATTCTGCTCCAATGCCTTTTTAATACTTGTTCCTGCTGCAGAAAATATCTTTTCTTATAACAGTCTTTATTTGTATACTGACCTTTAGAAATTTGTACTCATAAACATATTTATTTGGGCAAGTCCTACCACTATGTCTCTCTCTTTTTATTTTATTTTAAATTTTATGCTGTCAGCCTGATTATTAGGAAATCTTTCTTCATATCTGCAAAGGGAAACCTGTTCTCAAGGTAAATGATTTGAATTTAGGATACATTGATTGTATTTTTAAAAAACTGGTAATATTGATGAAAGCATTTCAAATATGGTGGCATTTTTTCAAACCAATAATGTTTGGGGGAATCTTTTTAAGTTACTATATAATCAAACATTCACGTACATTGTTTTGTAATTTCAGCCTGATAGCGCATATCAAGGTGGAGTCTTCTTTCTCACTGTACATTTTCCGACAGACTATCCTTTTAAACCACCAAAGGTATTTTTATTTTTATGATTGATGAGATTGCCATGTCAGGAATTTTACTGTTTTTCCAGGGATGGTTTCATGACGGCAAAGACTGTGGGTAGGTTAGCATGCTCAAACTGTTTTGTAAAATCCTCTGAATCTGAAGTATGCATTCTTACTCAAACGTTGTATTCCATCTGTAAAACAAAAAGCAGTATCTGTTACACTATAAATAAGGTTTTTTGCCTTTGTTTTCCTCTTTACTAAGTATATATAATTGGGGAAGATTTTTATGGTCAGGAATCAAACTGCTATATTCATGTGTTTATCCTTCTAAAGTTGATCTTTTTTTTTTTAAACTGGATTTTAAATATTCAGCAAATATTTATTGAGCACCTATATGTTCTGCTATAATGTGGAACACAAAAGTAAACAAGGCACAGTTTCTTCATTTAATGGGCCGGGAAGTGTGAGGAAGAGATGAAAACTTATTCGTATTAGATTTAATTTATGTGAAGTCTAAAGAGAGAACAAATAATGGGGATTTCAAAGAGGGGAAAAAATGGACAGGTCTATCACTCGGGAAATAACTGCTTTGGAGTTTTTAAAACACCTGATCAAAACTGTCTTTATGACATATGAGAGCAACACTTGTGGAAGATTGGATTCATGGTGGATTTCACAGGACAGTAATAAGCTGAGGCTTCTCACCTTTGCCCTGAAATGAGGTCAGCACCCTGCTCGTAGATCCAAGTGGCATGTTGGGTATAACTGATAGTTAAATTAAGAAAAAGATAACTTTGAGATATGATGAAAGCCAGGTTAATTAGTCCACTTGTTATACTCAACCAACCATTTCAGCTACTACAGATTTCTTACATGCTCCAAAATACTTCTCAACTCTTTGAGGAGGGAACGAGGAAAACTGAGTTATTTACTTCCAAAGTCATAGTAGCTATAACTATTTGTAGCCCAGAGTAGATGCTCACTCAATGTGCATGGAATGCACTCTTCCTTCTGAGGCAGAATAAAGTTGACAGTGTCTTACCCTAGAGTAAATTGGTGGTTTTGTTCATAGTTTATGGTTTGTTACATTTTCTGTTGTTCTGTTTTGCTTTATGTTTAGATTGCTTTTACAACAAAAATTTACCATCCAAATATAAACAGTAATGGAAGTATTTGTCTTGATATCCTGAGGTCTCAGTGGTCTCCAGCTTTGACTGTATCAAAAGGTAATTTCATTTATCAAATTTTAAACATTGATAACAGACAGAAAAAATGCATTTAAAGTATCTAGGAACCAAAGTTTTAAAAAACAAATCTGTGCTTTCTCCTTTTGTGATTTTGTTTTGTTCTTATAGCTTTTATGTTACTCTGGCTTTTAACAGTTAGCTTTTAGGGTGTTTGGGGTGTAGATGGGCAAATATAAATGATGAAATGAGAGGAGATTTAAAATATGTCTATAAGTTTGAGGATAAGCTAACTGACATTTATCCTTTGAGCTTGGCTTTTGTCTTTAAAAAAAGAATAAGAGATAGTAATAAAAAGATTTTAGCACCAGTTGTCCCTTTCATTAAGTGGAACTTTTGACAATAATGAATAAAACTGTATAGCTAGTTTACTTCATAGTTAGTTTACTTGTATAGCTGATAAAATAAGTGATTTTATTATTATTTATTAGATGAATATGGAGTTACAATGGAGGGGGAAACATTGTCAAACAATCAAGAACAAATGTGTATATACTTAGTTATCTAGGGCTAATGCCATGTCATGGATGCCCACCTTGGGTTCCCCATGTTGCTGTTTTCCCTAGAAGAATCCCTGAGTTAAATGAATATCTCATGGAGGTCAGAGATCCTTCTGAAATGATTCCCCCATATTCCCACCCTCCAGTCTCCTAGATTTTCCTCCTAAGCTCTCCCACACCCTGTCCCCCACCCTAAAATAAGTGATTTTTAAAGCAGTGATATATTCACACTGTAGAATAATGCAGTACAGATAGCATGTTAGTTTAAGTTTTGAGTAATCAATAGTGTTGTTATGACTGACTTTTAATCCATGCTGGTTCTCAGCGTTCACGGTTGAGAATGTGCAGCACTCTTAGATGTAACAGATACAGATGCATGGCACTGTTCTTTGCAAATTGTCAGCTACGTACACAGGTCCTCTGAAGCCAACTGTGTTTCATTAGCCAAAGCTATTTTTACTGTGCCAGCACTCTTTATTTGTATCTTATTTCTCTGATAGGAGAGAACCTGACAGTTGGAAAATATTGGTTGGGTTAGAAGCATCTGCCCCTGAAAGAACTACCACGTTTTTACCTTCTTTTTTGAGAGAGAAAGGGACAGTGAGAGAGAATCAATTTGATTTAGTTTCTCATGTGGCCTTCATTGCTCTGACACTTTGTTGTGTAGGTGGTGCTGGGGTTTGAACCCTGTCCTGCATACCAGGAAAGCCGAGGAATCGCTCCAGCCCCATTTTTACTTTTTTTATAAAAGTCAAGAAAATTGTTTCTTTTGAAGCATTTTTGAGAAGAATCTGTGGTCATTTCTTAATGGTTTAAATTAAATGTGACCCAAATATATACCTTGTTGCTTGTTGCTTGTTTTGTTGTTGTTGTTGTTGTTTTGTTTGAATGTTTTATTTTGTTTTTAGTACTGGGGATTGAATCCAGGGGTACTTTACCCCAGAGCAACATTCTTATCTCTCTCTCTATCTCTCTCTCTCTCTCTCTCTCTATATATATATATATATATTTTATAAAGAGAGAGGGACAGTGAGAGAAAGAGAGAATCAATTTTATTTAGTTTTTCACGTCACTTTCGTTGCTCTGACACTTCGTTGTGTACATGTGGTGCTGGGGTTTGAATTCATGTCCTCACACATACCAGGCAAGTGCCGCAACCGCTGAGCCACTGCTCCAGCCCCTCTTTTTATAAATTTTTGAGACTGGGTGTTGCTAAGTTGCTCAGGCTGGCTTCAAACTTGTGATCCGTCTGCCTCAGCATCCTGTCTCAGTCTCCCAAGTCTCTGGGATTACAGGCCAGTGCCATCATGCCCTGAAGCTTGTTCATTTGTTTGTTTTTATTTTTGTTTTCAGTGCTGGGGTTGAATCCAGAGGTGTTTAACCGTTGAGCCATATCCCCAACCCTTTTTAGTTTTTATTTTGAGACAGGGTCTCACTAAGTTACGGAGGCTGGCTTTGAACTTGAGATTCTCTTGCCTCAGCCTCCCAGGTGGCTGGGATTACAGGCCTGCACTACTATGCCCAGTTCTGTAGCTTGTTTTTAAGTGATGAGTTGACAGGAAGCAGGGTCTACAGCCAAAACGTATTTCAAGTATTAGGTAAATAATAGGCCAGGGTCAATTATTTGTGGCTGATAGTTTTTCTGATGTAAAATGCTCATCCAAAATGTTCATATAATGTGTCCTTTTTAAAACTCTTTCACATAGTGAAACTATATGCACTGAATAGAGGGAAGATTCTGTGTCAAATCGTTTTTCAAGCTAATAATACTCTTTTCTGGAATGGTGTCATGAAATGAATGTCATTTGGCATAAGCTGCTAAGTCCTTATCGTCTAAAAGAAATGGCTGATTGCCAGATGCTAATTATCTTCTAACAGTGGCAGCTTTTTATTTAAAAAAAAAATAGTTGGCTGATTATTGTTGGCTTCTGGGAACACTGTTCTTTGAGAATTTAAAAACAGCCTCAGTTTCCTCTCATGTAAAATGGGCTTAGGAGAATAATATTACCACAAAGGGTTACTGTACACCTGGCAAGTGGTTAGCACTCAAAGGTTTTAAAATGTTGCCTTTAAAACCTTTGATTTGTGTGCATGATAGTGCAATCAGGGCAAATGCTCCTGGCAGCAGGACTGAGGAACTTCACTTCTGCTTATTTGATGCAGTAGTTTGTGATTCTTTGATTTATTTGTGCATTTTTCACTTTCCTATATTTTAAATGTCTTGTTTTGCTTTTTACCATGAGTTAAGTCTGAAAGCATTCTGGAGATGTAAGTGAGCCCAGAAAAATCTACCCTGTTGGTTTAATATACAAAGTCTTGATGTTTCATTGCATAGATGTGCGATGAGGAAAATAAACAAAACACTGTTTTTTTCCTTAGTCCTTAGCATCCCCTTTCCCTGTGATTTAGGAGTCACAGTTGGACTAGAAAGGGTAGGAAAAGATGAAAGAACACAGGAGAGGAGGGCAGGTTGGAAATGCAAGGCTGTTCCAAAGGTTTTATGCAGCCCCTCAGAAGTGGTCCTGTGAAGTGGACAAATTAGAACCAGAGTCTTTTTTCCCTCCTGTTTCAGATACTTGCATTTTTTTTTTTTTTTTAAAGAGAGAGGGACAGTGAGAGAGGCAGAGAAAGAGAGAAACAACTTTATTTAGTTTTTCACATGGCCTTAGTTGCTCCAACACTCAGTTGTGTACGTGGTGCTGGGGTTTGAACCCGGGTCCTCGTGCTTGCCAGGCAAGCGCCGAAACCGCTGAGCCACCGCTCCAGCCCCTGCATTTTTTTTTAAAGTATAGCTATTGGCATTGTATTTTGACATAGTATAGTAACAAGTACTTTTTAAATTTTATTTGTATTTTAAAATAGACAAGTTACAGAGAGTTGTTCACATAATTTTTAATTGTTTTAATAAAAGTTTCCTTGAAGAAAATCTTATAGATCTTCCTTTTTGTAGACAGTCTGTAGCACTAAGCCAAAGGAACAGGGTCCGTGAGCATAATGTCCAAAACAGTTAGGATTCTTCTCTGTAATTTGATTGCTTTGTATGGTTCTGGAGTTAAAAAGTTGTTACTTTGTAGATTCACATTTTGTAAATAAATGTGAAATTCAAATAGAATTTGAAACTTCGAAAGGAATCATTATTTCCTATTATGCATATTTTATGGTAATTTGATAATTTTGAGAGTCAATGATATGCTTCCAACCAGAGTGGTATAAAGCATAATTTGATGTATTCATTTTTTTTGTTTTTTGTTTATAAGTTCGGTATGTATATTCAGTAAAACTATTTTCACATGTGTAACTTGTATAAAGTAGAAAGGTTATTATCTAACCTGTTGTTTTCTTTTAAATCTAGTTTTATTGTCCATATGTTCTCTACTTTGTGATCCTAATCCAGATGACCCCTTAGTTCCAGATATTGCACAAATCTATAAATCAGACAAAGAAAAGTAAGTATTTATTTATATATTAGCTTCTGTTTGAATGAGTTTCTTTCTTTTTTTTTTTTTTTTTTCTTAAAGAGTGAGGCACGGTAAGAGAGAGAGAGACAGAGAATCAAATTTATGTAGTTTTTCATTTTGTTGTGTTGCTCCGACACTTTAGTTGTGTACCTGGTGCTGGGTTTGAACCCAGGTCCTTGTACATGCCAGGCAAGCACCACAACTACTGAGTCACCTCTCCAGCCCCGGTTTGAATGCATTTCTATATAGTCTGCCAAAATATCAGTATTTCCAATATATCTGAAACATGTAATTATGCATTTCCAGTCATTGAAGAGTTTAGTCTTTTTTACAGAATTTGTTCATTCCCATTTACTGTTTAACAGTATATGTTCTTTGCATGATAACTATATAATTCTCGGTAGTAAATTAAAGGTGAAAGAATTTCATCATGGAAGTACCGAATATTGTGTTCTCTGTCTTCTCCTGGAAAGAGAAGTTATACCCACCCAGACTGATCTTATTTTCAAGCTGCTTCATCCTCCTCCTTCCATGGGTTTGTTTAGATTTTGCAGATAATGCTCAGTGTCAACTTTTGTAGATTTCTATTAGAAATAGGTTTCTAAGTTTTATTTTTTATCCTAGTACATTTTCATATAGGTTACTGAGAAACCCATGAGTTAAAAAGTCATTTCTGTTTTATTTATGCATAAGTTTATGTCACATGGATGTAATAATTGGGACATGTGTGATAATGGCAGTTAAGCATGAGGAGGTAGAAGGTATAGTTCTACATAGACAGATGCTTCTTTAAATTTGCATGTTTTTACCATATCCCTTTTGTATGCCTACAGATACAACAGACACGCAAGAGAATGGACTCAGAAATATGCAATGTAAAAAATCAAAAAAACTTTCATATATACCAGAGTACTGTAAAATCTAGGTTTTTTTCAACATTAGCAGTAAATCGAGCACTGTTTACTGTTTCATTGTACCATGAAACCCCTTGATTTTTAACCCATTTTAAATGTGTTTCTGAAGCAAGACAAAACAAACTTCCAAAAATATCCTTAAGACTGTGATGAGAGCATCTATCATTTTGTATGCATTGAGAAAGACATTTATTATGGTTTTTAAGATACTTGGACATCTGCATCTTCAGCTTACAAGATCTACAATGCAGCTAAAAGCAACCAAATTATTTTTTGCTGAAACTAGATGTTTTTACATGAGAAATACTGTATGTGTTGTCTAAGATGTCGTCACTTTTATAAATCTGTATTCAGATTTCATTCTTTGTTAGCTCACTTTATAATTTGTATTTTTTTACTGTATAGACTAAATATATTCTATTTACATGTATGTCAACTCATTACTTTTTTCCTGTGAACAGTATTGAAAAACCCCAACAGCTGATAATTAAATGAATTAACTGTGTCTCCCTTGTCTTAGGGTATTCTTTAGATTGAGTGCAGATTTCTTAAACCTGAAATGATCTTTACACTGTAATTCTCAGTATACTGATTATGGAGAAACACTTGTTTTGATTTTGTTATACTTGACTTAACTTTATTGCAATGTGAATTAATTGCACTGCTATGTAGGAAGATGTGTAACTTTTATTTGTTGCTATTCACATTTGAATTTTTTTCTGTATAGGCAATATTATATTGACACCTTTTACAGATCTTACTGTAGCTTTTTCCATATAAATAAAATGCTTTTTCTACTATTTGTCTTGATTACTTAAAAAAATTGCTTTATAGGTAAGGATCAGAACTATATATAAAATTTTTCATGAAAATTATTTCCAGATTGTGAAAATGAGATTATATTTGGCATTAATCACTACTAGTTATATATACATTTTATCGTTTCAGTATAGCATATCTTTACTCAATTGTCTGTGAGATTATTTACCTTGGCCACTCATTGTAGATGAGAATTTAGAAGTTGGGGTTTGTCTTGGATCACATCTAAGATAAGTTGGTTTTTTTTTGGGGGGGGGGTGAAAGTACCAAAATAAATGTAAGGCCATGTTACCTACCCTAAAGAAATGTCTTATCACTACATTAATTCATTAAAATTCCCCTGTAGATTAACTGACATTATGTTTTAACATTTTTAAAATCTAGAATTTCTCAGCTAGAATTTTAATGCCATTGCAATTTGAAAACATTCTATTTAAAAAAATTCTAAAACGATGCTTTCCTGCTTTTATAAGTTGCCAGGTAAAAATGACTTAAATGAGCAGGTTATTTTTCTAGATTTTAAAGAAAATGAGAAAATTCTTTTTTTTTGAACCAGGGGTGCTTAACCCCTGAGTCACATCCCCAGCCCTTTTAATATTTTATTTTGAGACACAGTCTCACTAAATTGCTTAGAGCCTCGCTAAATCGCTGAGGCTGGGTTTGAACTCATGATCCTCCTGCTTTAGCTTCCCAGGTCACTGGGATTATAGGAATGTGCCATTGTGCCCAGCTGAAAGTTCTAATGTGTTAACTTGGCCAAGAAAACCAAACCAAACAAAAAATGTACCCCCTTAATGTTTAGCATGCATGTCACATGGTTGCAGCATATTAACAAGCAGTCGTTGCTGATCTGTGTGAGGGTGCAGGAATCCATGGTGGGGTGGCCACTCGATTCGTTTGTCATGATTCATTATTATTAAAGCACAGAATAGCCTGTTGTTAGAAAATCTGTCTTTTTCAGTAAATGTAAAATAATTAAATGAATTGTGAAATGGATGTTTAAGAAAATACAGACTTTTAAGGGTAGCTATATTAATTGATGTTCTGAAACAGCCATATCATGAAAAATGCTACTTTAGTAGCTTTATGGTTGCCATGAATTTGAACACTCAGCATCTTGAGACTTTAAGTGTTTTGTATATTTTGATAGTAGAAGGTTTTGTTTCTCAAGTATCTTTTGCTTTTTTTTTTTTGAAATTTTAATTTGTGTAGCATTTATTTTTGGAAGTGTCTTTTTCCCCCACTTTATTAAAGGTTTTGAAACTTGCCTAACTCTTGTTTGCCTTTGCTTACATTTGAATTGTATAACCAGACTCATGAGAATTGAGCAAATGTTCTTATAGTTAACAAAAATCCTTAAGTTCAGTGGTGGCATAACCATCAATTAGTTCATCATATTGGGTTTATTTTGATTAATTCTAACAAAGAACACATCAGTTACCTCTTAAAACGGTATACTCAAAGTTGGGAGTCTTTCAATTAAGCGTTACTTTAGGAACCTCCTTGGAGTGTTGAAAATAGGAAGTCTTAGGGGTTTAGGATGCTTCGAAGTATAGTTGTAAAGCATGTTCCGGTTGGATTCTGGACATTTGTAAGTATAAGTGATAAATCAGATACAACTGTTAAAGGCAGCCTCAACACCACCCCACAACTGTCTAGAAAGCAGAAAGCATGATTCCTGAAGTACAAGCTTTGTACATATGCCTGTGGAAACTGTAAATGCTCATTTTTGCTTTAATTTCCTTTTATACCCGTCCCAAACATTAACCTTGTATGTCAACTACATATCAATTTCAAAGGACCAAATACACTGGGTTACAAACATACAAACAAGGGCAACTCTGACAGTTACTATTTAAAGGAGTTAACTTTTTAAAAATAGAATTGAATGGTAATAATATCGCATTGTCGTTTTGCATTTCTCTCATTTTATCACAGCAGGGGATGGAACCCAGGGCCTCCTGCGTGCTGGGCAAGCATTCTACTACTGAGCTAACCGCCAGCCCCAGTTCTGTATTTTTTGAGATGGAGAGTCTAGGGATATTAATTTTCTTTTTAATATGAGAAGAGATTCTTGGTCCTGAAGCTATTTATATCGTGTCTGTTTATTATAGTTAGAGATAGACTCAAAAGTACAGTCCGGTGATGATTTAAAATTTGAGTTCTGCAGTGAAATCATCAATCCTGTTAACTTGTTCTTTTCAGGAGCAGTCATGGAAAGTGTGATATACACTTTAGCCAGGGCCATATGTGTAGAGCTTCAGTGTGTTCAGATGACTGACAATACTGCTTACTTCTTTTTTTTTTTTTTAACCCAGGTGTGCTTAACCTCTGAGTCAAATCCCCAGCTCATTTATTTTATTTTGAGACAGGGTCTCACAAAGTTCTTCAGGGCCTCACTAAGTTGCTGAGGCTGGCTTTGAACTTGGATCCTCCTGCCTTAGCCTCTGGAGCTGCTGTGATTACAGGTGTATGCCACCAGGCCCAGCTGACAATATTGCTTATCTTTTTAGTTTATATACGTATTTTACATGGTTATTAATATAAGACAGTGATCTGAATTTTTAAATTTCAGTTCTATCACTATATATACTGTAAACTATGATTTTTCAAAAAATTTTTCTTTGAAGCAGATTAGTCATGATTTAATAGCCCTAAAATGTAATGCAGATTACTTGTGAGAGTTCTTGTCTTGCTCTTTTTGTCCCCGTCCCCATGCGCAGGGGATGGAACCCATGGACCCTTGAATATTAAATAGACACCCTGCGACTGAGCAACAGCTGAGAACCCCCAGTTCTCTTATTTTTCACAGTGCTCTGCTTTTTTGGTTCTGACAATTGCATTTCATAAATACGGCAGCAGGTGGCAATTAATCTGATTTCACCTGTAAAAATTGCTGTGTATGAGTAACTAGTCATTTCTGTGCTTTTTTCCTTGTGAGTAGTGTCTCTGAGCTCTTTCTAAACATTGTACTTCATGTGCTTTTACCATTTTTTTTTCAGTGTAGCAACAGTTGAAAATTTGGAAAACAACTGATGTTTTGTTTGTAGAAATTTTATAATGCAATACTGTTGATGACATGCTTATAAATGTTATATCACTTATTTGTATTTTGTTATATTTAAATTACTGCTCCCGTTGTTCTGTTATATAAGAATGCTGTTTTAAATTGTAAATGAACTGAACTAATAGGAAGAGAGAAAATTCACCTGAAAGCATTAGTATTGGGGCATTTTGTATAACAAAATATATTTGTTTAAAAACTAATGTTAGCACGCTCTTAGGTATTATAGTTATGAAGGGTGAGATGGGCCTTTCTTACCTCACGAGGAAGTTGCTTTTATTTATTTATTTATTTTTTTGGTACTGGGAATTGAACTCAGGGGTGCTTAACCACTGAGCCACATCCCTTGCTTTTTTTACATTTTATTTTGAGACAGGGTCTCACTAAGTTGCTGAGGCTGGCTTGGAACTTTCGATCCTCCTGCCTTGTCCTCTAGAGCTGCTGATATTACAGGTGTGAGCCACCACGCCTGGCTAGGAAGTTGTTCTTATAATACTAGCTGACATGAGTATTAGGTCTGGAATATGCCTTCCCGTAAAAATTACTTGATGGAGAGAACTATTACTATTTCTTGGACTGCAGGTGTTCCTTAATGGTAGAGCATGTAGCTTGGCGTGAGCTAAGCCCTGTGTTCAATTCCCAGCACCAAAAAGGAAAAGAAGATCTCTTCAATGCAAAAGATCACAATGAGTATATATGAAATATTTTAATATAAACTCCTAATATACTTGTGGGGGACGATTGTGACACCACTTGACGTAGCCGGCCCCACATTTGGCATGTCAGTAGATGAATTTACAGGACTTGGCATGCAGTCATTCACACTCTAGGATTTTATTACAACATAGCAAGGATACACGCTGGGTCACGAAGGGGAAAAGAGACCCGTCCAGAGTCTGGAGTCATCTGTGCTGCAGGCTCCTTGCGCTCTCCCTCAAGGGTCGGCGCAAGAGCACACTCCTCCAGCAGTAACCTGGCACGGTGTTTCTGCCTGGGGAAGCACTTGAAATTCAAGTCCAGAGTTTTATTGCAAGCTAATCATATAGGGAAGGCACCCTTTGTCCTCCAAAATTCTGGTTCCCCAGGAGGAAAGCATGTATTTACTATGAATCATGTTTGTTTAAAAAGTCTAATTGGGCTAGCATAACAGGCACAACCTTATCACTTAGGAAGATGTTAAAAAGCCAAGCTCTTACAGGTCACCCTAAAGCAAAACTTTGTAAACAGGCACTTCTGAAGATCAGGCCCATGTGATTTGAGGAAGACAGTTCTTTCCCCTTATGGTTTTGTTACCCTTATTGAAACCAATTGACTGTGGAGGTTTATTTCTGGACCCTCAATCCTATTCCCTCAATCTGTCTGCTTTAAGCCAGTACTAAACTGTTTTGATTCCTGTAACCTTGTAGAAACTTTTTAAATGAGGATTCTCCAATTTAGTTTGTTATTGTTTTGGCTCTTCAGGTACCTTATAATTCCATATGCATTTTAGAATCAGCTTTTCCATTTCTCCTGCTAAGATTTTAATTAGGATGGTGATTAATCAATTTTAGTAAAGTTAGCACTTTTTTGTTCTGATGATCTAATTGATGAATGACAAACCACCCCAAACTGAGTACTGTAAAAGAGTAACCATTTTATTATATTCATGGATGCTTTGGGGTCAGAAATTGGGATAGCTTGTCTGCTCCATGGTACTTAGCATCTCAGCTGAGGGTGACACCAACAGCTCGGTGCTTTCCTGCACGTAGGCTTGTACCTGGGCAGGTGTGATCTACTGAGATGTTTATTAATGGCCTTTCTACGTGACTTGAGCATCTTCCAACATGGCAGGCAACCCAGGGGGAGTATCTAGAGATCAAGTGTTCCAAGAAAGTGTGGAGTAAGCTGCATGTCCTTTTAAGATCTAGCTTTTGAAAACACATAGTGCCACTTGTACTAGTGGCACTTTTCAGAGAAAATAATTTAGGGTCACCACTCTGTTGAATCATTCATTCCCCAAGAGTACATCACTCAATGCACTTAGATCATTTTTAAATTTCTGATCATCCGATTCGTCGTATAATTGTTCTGTTTTGTTACTGTGTAGAGATCCTTCACATTATTCACTGGATGCATTCCTAGATATTGAATTTTTTTGAAACTTATAAAAGTCATTTCATTTCACTTAACTATTTGTGTGTTCTCAATACATAGAAAAATATAATGTCCAACTTGTATCCTGCAACCTTATTCACTTTTTAAAAATTTGTAGCATTTTAAAGTTTTCTATGCTTACAATCATTTTACCTGTTATGATTTTATTTCATTTCCAATCTATATGCCACACCTCTTGCTTTCCAAGGGAAAAGTAATTTTTTCAATATTTAGTATGATATTTCCTTCATATGAAGTAAGTTACTTTTTATTCACAGATTATTAAGCATATTTATCACTGTTGAGTTGCAAGTTGAATTTAAGGCTTATTCTTCATCAATACTCTTATTATTGTGATTTTTATGTTTTTTTAACAACAGTTGTTATTGTTAATTTTGCTCCATTTTGTAAGGTGCTTGTAATCTACAGGAACACTAACATTCCTCAGGCTAGAGACTCCGCTCCTGCACTAAGCAGCCCCTGACATTACTCCACCTGAAAGATTTTTAGCGACAAAAGCCCCCTACCATCAACAAGGACCCAAGAAGGAACAACCAGAAAGGGATCAGAGATTCAACCCCTTTGCATCAATCCATACATCAAAAACAGATAAATCTCAGAATAATTGGTGATGTTCATGTTTTAAATTACCCTTGCATTTCTGAACAAAAACCCACTTTGAGGTGTACTATCCTCTTTACAAATCATTGGGTTCTGTTTACTAACATTTCGAGGATTTTTGCATTTATGTTCACAAGAGAAATAGGTCTGTAATTTTCTTTCTTGAAATTTTTGCCAACAGTGATATCTCAAGTTTGCTAGACTTCTAAAAATAATTAACAAACATTTCCTCTTTATTCTCTGGCAAAGTATATGTAGGATTTGTGTTATTCCTTAAATATTTTGAAGACTATTCTGAAGCCATTTGTTTCTTGAGGTGTTTTTTTTTATTATGTGTAAAATTATAAGAATGTTTTAATAAATCTCTTGATATAAAGAGGACTAGATGTCTTTGTTACTGCCAGTTTTGTGATTTTCAAGGAATTTGCATTTTATCTATTATCTATCACTTGGCATAGAGTTGTTCATGATACCTTCATTTTTTCTGTTAATAAGTGTCTAGTTATCTACTTACATTTAAAAATTTTTTCCTCATTTTCTGGATTAGTCTTGGTAGGGAATTATCAATCTTATTCATCTTTCAGTGAATTGATAGCTTTTTAAATATCTTGTGTACATTTATTTTCCATTTCATTGATTTTTATTTTTTATGTTTTCTATAGTTTTAATTTTATGTTTTCTAGCTTCTTGAAATTGTGGTCAATCTCAGTGACCAGGAGCTTTATTTTCCTAAATTAATGGTTTTTGCCTTAAAATCTGTCTCATATTAGTGTGTCCTATGGCTGATATTTGCAGTGTATAACTTTCTACTCTCTAACTTTGGACCTTTCTGTGTCTTTTTTTAAATGTGTATCTTTTGTATTTATTATTTAGTTATATTTTATTTGATTTGTTTTTTTTTATTCAGTCTGACCATTTTGATTTTTTTTTCCCAGTACTGGGGTGTGAACCCAGGGACCTCTATGGCTGAGTTATATCTCCAGCCCTTTTTATTTCTTATTTTGACACAGATTTTTGCTAAATTGCCTAGGCTGCCCTCAAACTTGTGATCCTTCTGCCTCAGCTTCCCAAGTATCTGAGATTACAGGAGGGTGCCACAGATCCTGCCTTTTCTTTTTTTTTTAAAGAGAGAGAGGGACAGTGAGAGAGAAAGAGAAAGAGAATCAATTTTATTTAGTTTTTCATCTTGTTTTCATTGCTCCAACACTTAGTTGTGTATGTGGTGCTAGGATGCGAACCTGGGTCCTCACACGTGCCAAGCAAGCAACGTAACCTCTGAGCCACCGCTCCAGCCCCAGGATCCTGCCTTTTAATTGGAATATTTTATCCTTTTGTATCTAAGGAATAATAATATTATTATGATTATTATTATTATTATTTTGGTACAAGGAATTGAGCCCAAGGATGTTTAACCATTGAGTCACATACCCACCCTTTGTTTTTTATTTTGAGACAGGATCTTACTCAGTTGCTTAGGGCCTCCCCAAATTGTTGAGGCTGGCTTTCAGCTTGTGATTTTCCTTCCCCAACTTCCCGAGCTGCTGGGATTATGGTATGCACCACAGCGCCCAACTTTAAGGGAATTATTGATGTATTTGAGTTTATACCAGTTTTTCTGTTGTTTTCTTCTATTTTTGCAATAAGCATTAATTTTTATCATAGTCCAATTTTACTCCTCTGATAACTTATGAAACATTCTTTTAATTTCTCTCTCTGTGTATGTGTGTGTGAGAAATTAAAAGATCCATCTCTGGAATTTGGATGTAGCTTAGTGGTAGAGCACTTTCCTATAGCTCCTGAGACCCAGGGTTTGATCCTAGCACCACCAGAAAGAAAAAAGGAAAATCCAGGGGTTGGAGCAGTGGCACAGCAGTTACTGTGCATGAAGCCAGGTTCGAACCCCCGCACCACAAACACAACTAGATGTCTGAGAAACAATAAAGAAAAAATAAATTTGATTCTCTCACTCTCTCCATCTTTTTTTTTCTTTTTTTTTTAAAGAGGGACAGTGAAGGGGCTGGAGCGGTGGTTCGCCTTGGTGGTTGCAGCACTGCCTGGCATGTGCAAGTACCTGGGTTCAAACCCCAGCACCCACGTACACAGCTAAGTGTTGGAGCAACAAAAACCATGTGAAAAAAAACTCAATAAAAATTGATTCTGTCTCTGTCTCTGTCTCTGTCTCTCTCTCTCTCTCTCATTGTCCTCTCAAAAAAAAAAATAGGGGCTGGAGCGGTGGCTCAGTGGTTACAGCGCTTGCCTGGCATGCGCAAGTACACGGGTTCAAACCCCAGCACCCACGTACACAACTAAGTGTCGGAGCAACGAAAGTCATGTGAAAAACTCAATAAAAATTGATTCTCTCTGTCTCTGTCTCTCTCTCTCATTGTCCTTCTCTCTTTAAAAAAACAAAATAAAGGGACAGTGAGAGAGAGAAAGAATCAATTTTATTTAGTTTTTCAAGTGGCTTTTGTTGCTCCAACATTTTTTGCGTACGTGTTGCTGAAGTTTGAACCTTTGTCCTCGCCATGACAGGCAAGTGCTGTAACCACTGAGCCACTGCTCCAGCCCCTCCCCCCGCTTTTTTAAAAGAAAATGAAAAATCCATCATCCTTTGATTTATTTTTTCTTTTTAAAGAGTTAATTTTAGTTTTTCACCTGTTTTTTTTCCCTCTTCCTCTTAGTTGTGAATGTGCTGGGGATCGAACCCGGGTCCTTGTGCATGCCAGGCAAGCACTCTACCACTGAGCCACTTCTCTAGCCCCACATTTGCTTTTTAATACAAACTATTATCTTTTTCCCTGGAATATGAGAGCGCCTCAGAATTTTTGGACTCCATTATCTACCCCCATTGCGTTGTTATCTTCATGTATCTTCATTCTGCATCGGTGCAGAGCTGCACAAGATGCTAATACTGTTTGTATGTCAGTGTCCTCGTACTTACTGTCTTATTTTTCCCCCCATGATCTTCATTGCTTTCTTGTTTCCATCTGGGATCATTTGCTTTCTGACTAAAGAACTCCTTTTGTTATTTCTCTTAGTGCACATTTCCTGGTGACAAATACTTTTTATTTGGTTTTGTTTTCTAAAAACAATTTTATTTTCCTTTCATTTTTATAGGGTATTTTCACTGGGAATATCTACATTGGTATTTCTTTCAGCAGATTTAACTGACTGTTCTTTTATGTTCTGGATCCCATAATTTGTTGAGAAATCAGATTTTAGTCTTATTTTTGCTGCTTTAAAATTGTCCATTTTCTCTATTTTAAAACTTTTTTATTTTCAGCGGTTTTAGTGTGATGTTATAATGTGTGGTTTTTATTCTGCTTGAGGTTTACAGAACATATTGTGTCTGAGTGAATACGTTTTCCTCAGATTTAGAAAATCCCAGTTATTATTTCATAAAATGTTGCTCTTGCCCCATTCTATTTTCCCCCTTAAGACCCCCATAAAATATATTAGACTATGAGACTATATCACACATGCTTCCAAATCTATTTTCTGCTTTCCTGTTTCCCCCTCCTGTGTGCTTCAGTCTGGAAATTTTTACATTGACCTGTTCTCTAGTTTGTCCTGTCTTCCCTTGTGTTCAATATGCTCTTCAATTCATCCACTCAATTTCAGATACTATAATGACTTCTAGGTGTATTTTTTAGTTCTAGAATTATCATTTAACTTTTTTGCATATTTCAGTTTTTTGATGAGTTCCTAAGTTGTTTCATGTATTATGTTGTTTTAAAGTCTTTGCAAACTTTAGTATCTAGATTACCTGTAGCTTTGCTTTTATTGAATGCCAGACATTTTGCATAAAACTACAAAAATTCTAGATGGTGTTATCTTCCACCAGGGAGGGATCATCCTTGGCTCTGCTAGATAGCGAGAAGATGATCGTCTTAATGTACCCAGGTTCTCTACGTAGGTGAGGCTGGCTTGCAGTTTATCAGAATCAAGCTTGGCCTGGTTTATACTTCCTCATAGTGGGTAGCTCTTAAGACTATGTTTGTTTCCTCAACACAGAGAAACTGCAAGAAATCCCACTCTGCTTTTCAGTATATTTAATTCCAAGTTTCAGCCTTATGCTCCTTGAAGTTTGGGACTTAGAAAAATATCTGGAGAAGTGAAAATAACTATATACCTAAGACCTTTCTGATTTGCAATTTTGTTACATTTGTTCTATGTAACCACTAATGTACTACCTGTTTTTCTATCTTGAAAAGGAATCTTGGATAAGAAGGGATCAAACCTGAATTCTCAGTCTTCTTGCCACATCAAAACCAATAAGTTCCCAGAGGAAAGATTATAAATCATAGGGTCAGTTCAGCTCTGTTAAATATCAACAATTCTAGTTTCACAGATCTTAATTGGATGTTATTTGCCATTCTAGAATTGGGCAGTCCTCGGAACAAGGAAAGGTTCAGAGCACTGCTGTTGGTTGGAAAGCATTTCTGGACAGAAAATAAGACATACCCTACAGAAAAAAGGAAATGAGGTAGAGATAGCCCAGTTGGGGACAGCTCTGAGTTTGCCTTTAATGGCTGCCTGAGATTTGAAGCCAGGGATTGCCTGAGACTGTTACAAGAGTATACTACTAGTTTAGGCTTTCAGGTAGTTTGCACCTTAAGCTTGGGTGCAATTCTTTACAAAAGAACCCGAGTCCTTTAGGTCTCAGTTTTGTCACTCCAAGATTGTTCAGTCACAGAAGAAAACCCCAGCAGTAGGCCTCTGCTTGTGCTAAGCCCAGATTCTCACCCTCTGTCCTGTATCCCAAGAGAAAAAGGACTGCAGGTATTCAGAACTCACCTCTGAGAGCCTTGTACTTTCTGCAGCTCACTTTTACCCATTCAGTTACAGTTTTTTCCTCTTATTCAGCTCTTCTGATTCTCAGTGGAACCACCTATCTAGAAGCAGAAATTCCTAACTCTTCATTTTTTGATAGACACTCTACCACAACCCCTATGTTTTCCACGCGCCTACCCCCAGTATCTCTTCATATCCATAAGGTCCACTGAAGGGCCAAAATGTACTATTGAACCCAAATTTGGCTTTGTGGATCATCAGTTTAAAATTTTTTCAAATCAGCAGTGCTTTTGCAGAGGGATTTTTTGGGGAAAGATGTGAGATAATGGTTTAGAACTGGATCCCACACTTTTTAAACTTTAATTGGTGAAGGTTTTTTTTTTTTTTAAGTACTAGGGATTGACCATAAGGGCCCTGTATCCCAACCCCCTTTTATTTTTAATTTTTTTTATTTTCAGGTAGAGTTCTGCTAAATTGTTGAGAATAGTCTCACACTTGCCTGCTTCAACCTCCAAAGTCACTGGGATTACAGGCGTGAACCAATGCACCCAGCAGAAAATCTCATTTTTCTTTGTTTTATGTATCAGGGTCTTTACCCTGAGTTCTCAGGTTCTTTCAACTTGTTTGAAGCCCAACAGAATGATGTACTTACTGATAATGCCCACGATTCGACTTGGATTCATCTCTGTATTTATCTACCATGGCCAACCTCCCACACTTTTCCATCAGATCCCAGCCTCTCCCCACTTCCAGTTTAGAGTGTTGCTTCTTATTCTCCACCTTTAAACGGTTCATTCTGCCTAAAATGCCCTCCTGTCTTTAAATCTAGTTCCTTGTCACTCCCTCTTTCTTATCTTTTGAGGAAATTGGCAGCCTTCTTCAGTGTTACCATGGTATCCTGTGTGCATCTTTAATATCACCCTTCCCACACTGTTACTTTAGTTTCTTTAAACTTTGAGAACCTTGGTGTTCTTTTCCAGTTTTGATTCCTTGAGAGGGAGAACAGTATCTAGCACACAAGAGCTCAAATATTTATTGAATAAATAAATGAATGAACTAGACCTTGATAGATGCTTTCGATTTTTTTTTGAAGAGAGAGAGTGAGGGACAGAAAGAAAGAGAACAATTCTATTTAGTTTTTCATGAGGGTTTCGTTGCTTCGACACTTTGTTGTGCACATGCTGCTGGGGTTTGAACCTGCACCCTTGCGCTTGGTAGGCAAACGCCGTAACCACTGTGCCACCACTCCAGTCCCATGCTTGGAATTTTTAATTGGCATATTTAAGTGGGGAAGACATTAATGGAAATAGGAGAAACCAAAGATAATAAAGTAGAAATAAGTGAGAATGGCATTGGCAGGTCTGTATGCAACTAATTGGAGAAAAGATTCACTGGATGTGAAACCTTGATTTGACAGCTTGTATGCAGTCAGTGTAAGTTTTGAACCAGCAAAGTGATATGAAATGCTTGCTCAGGGATGTTTTCTTACCAGAGTATGCAATTGGAATTGTCTGTCAAGCTAGAGTCCTTACGTCCTAGCTTCCATGCGCTTAGCTGGTCAATGGAACCCTGTTGTACTTAGAAGTGCCTTTGGGGTGTGAGACATGCTCTGTCGGCTCAGAAGGGTCAGAATCTTAGCCCCTCTCCTGGATTAGAGCAGCAGCTTCCTTTTCGGTCTCTTTTTCAGCCTCCTCTCCCTCATCACTCACTGTGACTTACCAAAGAGACTTTGTAAAAACAAGTTTAAGTGTACCTCTTACACTTACACCCGACGAAGACGTTGTGCCATCTTTGCTAACAAGCTCCTTGGCACATAATGCAGTCATTCACAAGCTAACACCACCCAACCTCTTTATATTTGCTTCAGAACTCTCCTTTGCCACATATATTTTGTTTTTTTAAGTTCACTGTGCCCTCCTGTGTATCTGTGACTTACACATACTATTTCCCTGTTCTGGAAAGCACCTCCACTTTCCCCCACTTGAAAAAAAAAACCAGTTCAAAGGGCAGGTACTCTATGAAGCCATCCCCTAATCTCCCAGGCTGATTTAAACAGATGGATGGAGCCTTAGTCATCTTTGTATTTTTAGAACTTAATCACAGTATCTTTCAGTACTGGCCTCTGCTAGGAACAGAGTTGAATAAAAATTACAAATATGTGACTATTGCTATTGTATTTTTTAAGAAATGAAAATAAAAATGATACAAATATATGTACAGTAAAAATGAGTACCATCCTTGGCTCCTGCAATACTCAGATATATATAATCAAACCATTAAACCAAATTTTATATTATTCTGCATTCTTTTATGCATGCACACCCATGCATATGCTATGCAAAGTGTTTTTTTTTTGGATTATTTGAACCCAGGGGTGCTGTACCACTGTGCTACATCCCCAGTCCATTTTTTATTTTTTTATTCTGAGACAGGGTCTAAGTTGCCCAGACTGGCCTTGAACTTGTGATTCTCCTGCCTCAATCTTTTGTAAAGCTGGAATTAACAGGCATAAGCCACAACCCCTGATTTTGTGTTTTTTTTTTAATTTGAGACTGTTTTTGAATAACTGGATGAATGTGTGAATAAAAGGAATTAAGATGCTATATTAATAATTCAGTTTAAGAAGTCAAAGAGTT
This sequence comes from Aplodontia rufa, assembly GCA_004027875.1. Classification (NCBI taxonomy): domain Eukaryota; kingdom Metazoa; phylum Chordata; class Mammalia; order Rodentia; family Aplodontiidae; genus Aplodontia; species Aplodontia rufa. The sequence goes on along the minus strand of PVKS010000852.1, from coordinate 110,607 downwards.
CTTATGGGACTAGAAAAGAAACCATAGCCTGTGAACAAAAATTAAACAACTTCATGACTGATTTACCATTGTTGTACTTATTTAGAGTATAATACAGTGTACAAGGTACGAACTATGGATTTAGAGGTGAGAACTTTGTTAAGATAGTAATAAGGAAGATACATAGATGTGTACATATGTAACATGAAAATGCCAGTTTTCATACACCTAAAATAAAAATAATACCACCTTGTAGGATTTATTAAAGGTTTAGATATAATGTGTATAGAAAGCTTGGTAGAGAGTTGAGCCACATATTATAATTGTTGTTTGTATGAATTAGGTGTTTTACAATAATAAGAGGGCAGACACGAGTTATTTTGTCTTATTAGTAGCGTTATTCTGTCAATATAATCATGGATTTTTTCTAGTCTTTAAGTCAGCTTTCAGGAATATCTGGTAATATGAATTACGGCTTTACAAATTTGCATAAAATTATAGCTGTCCTTTAGGCTTGTCCTACTATGTGCTGACTCATATACAGCTTTTTCTTTTTTTTAAAGATTGAGGAGGGAAAGAGAGAGGAGAGAGACAGAGGGAAACAATTTTTATTTAGTTTGTCATGTGGCCTTCATTGCTCCAACACTTTGCTGCGTACATGGTGCTGGGGTTCGAACCTACGTACCTGTGCATGCCAGGCAAGTGCCATAACTGCTGAGCCACCTCTCCAGCCCTCATATACAGCTTTAAAATAGAAAAGCTATATTTATTTTTCATAATGCTGGTATGTGAACTTTGTTTTAATTGAGAAACAATTCATAAAATAATTTGAGTACCTCAAAACTATTAACACACAAAAGGTTTTTCATCTGATTTCTCTATTTCTCTCTCCCTCCCTCTCCCTCCCTTCCTTTTCTATAATGAGGTTTTTTGTTTTTTGTTGTTTTTTTTTTTTTAGGGCTGAGGACCGAACTTGGGGCCTTGCACATGCTAGGCAAGTGCTCTGCCACTGAGCTAAATCCCCAACCCCTTCTATAATGATTTTAAAGGCAAACTCCACCGTTGTGAAAATAAACTCTAAGTGGATGAAAATGGTTAGAAAGAAAAAATTAAATCATTTTTTTAAAGAGAGAGGGACAGAGAGAGAGACAGAGAGAGTCATTTTTTATTTAATTTTTCATGTGTCTTTTGTTGCTCTGACAGTTGTGTACGTGGTGCTGGGGTTTGAACCCATGTACTCATGCATGCCAGGCAAGCTCTGTAACCACCAAGCTACCGAGCCAGCACTCCAGCCCCATACATGTTGTCTTTTATACACATAATTAAATTCTTGATTTACAGTAAAGGTAAACTAAGAGATATGCATTCAAATTGCAAATTTTTCCTCATATTGTTGTAATGGATTTTTAAAATTTATTTTTCTTTTCTTTATTTTTTTATTATTCATTAAGTATGGACTTACAATTAGGAGGGAATCATTATCAAGCAATCAAGAACAAATGTATAATGATAGCAAAAGCCAAGGCTGATGCCATTCCATGGTTTCCCCCCTTGGGTTCCCCATGGTTCCATGTTTCCCCCTATCAAACCCCTGTGTTAATTGGACTTCTCATGCAAGTCAAAGGTTCCTTTCTGAGTTGATTCCCCCATACTCCCTCCCTCCGGTCTCCTTGGTATCCTTCCTATTCCCTCCCCCCAAACCTTCCCCCTCGCTATGTCCCCCAGGATCCTAGGCAAGATTCCCCCTGTTCGTGTAAAAATTCATACATGCTGAGGTTATTATTAGCTTAGCCATCTATCATACTGTTTCTGATTGTATTCTAGCTTCCACACGTGAGAGAAAACATTTGGCCCTTGAGTCTCTGAGTTTGGGATATTTCACTTAGCATAGTTTTTTCCATCTTCATCCATTTGGCTGCAAATGCCATGATATCTTTTTCCCTAATAGTTGAGTAGAATTCCATTGTGTATATGTACCAAAGTTTTTGAATCCACTCATTGAGTGAGGGACATCTGCTTTGGTTCCATAGTTTAGCTATGGTAAACTGAGCTGCTATAAACATTGATGAAGCTGTACCTCTATAATATGCTGATTCTAGCTGTTTTGGGAAAATATCCATGAGTGGGATAGCTGGGTCATAAGGCGGTTCCAGCCCTACATTTTTGAGGAGTCTCCATACTGCTTTCCAGAGTGGATGTACCAGTTTGCAGTCCCACCAGCAATGTGACAGTGTTCCTTTTTTCCCACAGCCCCTCCAGCATCTGTCATTGTTTGTATTCTTCATTTTTGCCACTTTGACTGGAGTGAGGTGAAATCTCAGTGAAGTTTTGATTTGCATTTCTCTTATTGCTAGTAATGTAGAGCATTTTCTCATTTCTTCCTCTATTGAGAAATTTCTTTTTAGTTCCATAGCCCATTTATTGATTGGATTATTTGTGATTTTGGTGTTTAGTTTTTTTAGTTTTTTGTATATTCTGAATATTAGCCCTCTGTTCAAGGTGTAGAAGGCAAAAAATTTTCTCCCGTTCTGTAGGTTCTCTCTTTACATTCTTTACTAAATCTTTAGCTGTGCAAAAGCATTTTAGTTTAATTGCATCCCATTCATTTATTCTTGACTTTAATGCGTGTGCTATGGGACTCCTGTTAAGGAAGGTGTTGCCGACCCCTGTGTCATGTAATGTAGATCCTACTTCGTTTCAAGCAATTGTAAAGTTGCTAGTTTAATATCCAGATCTTTGAATCATTTTGATTTAATTGTTGTGCAGGATAAAAGGTAAGGATCCAATTTCAGTTGTCTACATATGGCTGTCCAATTTGTCCAATACCATTTGTTGAACAGGCTATCCTTCTGCCACACTATGCTTTTGCCCCCTTTATCAAATATCAGATAGTTAAAAGGTATGGGGGTTTGTCTCAGAATCCTCTATTCTATTCCACTGGTTTTCAGTTCTGTTTTGATACCAATACCATACTGTTTTTGTTACTATAGCCCTATAGTATAATTTCAGGTCAGGAATTGAAATACCACCTGCTTCTTCCTTCTTGCTTAGTAATGTTTTGGCTATTCTGGGTCTTTGGTTATTCCATACGAATTTGAGAATTGTTTTTTCTATATCTGTGAGGAATGATGTTGGTATCTTAATGGGGATTGCATTAAATCTGTATAGGGCTTTGGGTACAATGGCCATTTTTATAACATTGATTCTGCCTAACCATGAACATGAATGTTTTTCCCTCTACTCAGATCTTGTGCAATTTCTTTTTTTAAAGTTCGAGAGTTTTCATTGTAGAGGTCCTTAATATCCTTTGTGAAAATTTATTTATGTTTTGTAGTCTTGGGGGTTGAACCCAAAGACTCACACATGCCAGGTAGGTGCTACATCCCTAGCCCTGTAAGGGATTGTTATACTTTTGTAATTTGTGTTTACACTTTGTTCCCTGTTGGAGTGATCTCTTTGGAATGGTAATGCATTACCATTGTATGCTTCTTCTTGATTCTATCAAGGTGCTATATAATTGTTGTTGAATAATTTATCTATGAATGCACTATTTCTAGGATTATCTTACTTCCAGAAATATGTTTTGCTTTTAAGTTCAGAATCACATATATTTATTGTGCTTAACCTGTAGTGGATTAGAGCTAAATTATAGATCCATTGTAATTTTAAAAGATACTGCTTTCTCTTTCAGGATTATTTTCCCTTCTTTTGGGTTATATTTATGCACCTAAGTCCATTATTCATCAGAGAATTATCCAGGTGTCTAGTCACTGCTCCTATTTATTGGTGTTACTTTCTGCTTTACCAACAATGTACAAGTATCAATTAACCCAGATCATTACTATCATATGTATATTCCAAAACTGTACATGGTTCCCATCTCTACATATAACTTTCCCTTTTGGCAAGGGACACTTCAAACAGGAAATTGTTATTTTCTGTGGGCTCAGATTTGTATGGAAATAATTTATGTTGGTGATAATCTTTTCAGTGTCTACCTACCTACCTACCTACCTGTTAATCAGTCATTTTGCCATCTGCCTGTCTGTCCATTCATATATCATGCTTACTAGTGTACTAGAGGGGATTAACTTACCATCTACGGGGGAGAAAAATGCATGCATAGGAATAAAAAGAAACAAGAGTGGTACATGTATGTCATAGTAAATGATATGCACTCACAACTATAGAAGATCCAAGGAGGATATGTGGGACGGGAGTAGTGTGTTGTGTTGACTAAATCTGAAGAATGATCTGCTATAATGGAGAAGCACAGGTCAATGAATCAGAAGACCAGGTTTTCACCTACACAACTGAGCATTAGAGCCAATGACTTGGGCCTTCTGAACTTCTTTTTCTCATCCAGTAATTGTGAACAATGATGACAATAGCTTTATGTCTTTTTCTTTGATTTATGAATCATGCAATCAAAATTATATGAGAAAGTTATGAAAATATTAACATATGGTTCCAACTTAAGGATGGAATCCATAAAATATAATTTATAAATCTATATATAGCTATAAATTTGGAACTAATTTTAATTGTTACGAAAATATGAGGATAAAATAGCTGCTATTTATTTATTGAGTCTTTGCTGCATCCTAGGGACTCTGAAGAACTAACTTTTTGTCTAGTATATAATTTAATCTTCACAACTATCTTAAGAGTCAGCCCTATTTTATAAAAGGGAAATCTCTGGGTGAGAGAGATTGTTATTAGCAAAGTCTATACTTACTAGACTCTCATGTCTAGTAAGTATAAGAGCAGGATTTGAACCCAGATCTGTCTTACTTTTAAACGTATATCTTTACTGAGTGATTTTGTTATTTTGGCATATCACACAAAAAGCAATGGCAAACTGAGCCAAATGAAGTGGTTTAACGTGTTTATTAAACAGACTAAGTATTTAAATCTAAACTATTTCAAGAAAAGGCAAAGTGGGGATAAAGTTGTGGAGGAAACAGACGAGTTCATAGAGGCTTGTGAGCTGCATATGGGAATTTGAACTTGATTTTGTCAGGCACCACTGAATGTTTCAAATGCAGAAATGGGATCATTGCCTGCTTGACATCTAGTTGGTGCTCAATACATGTTGAATGAATAAATGAATGAATGAATGTGTTTGTATTTTAGAAAGATTGTCCCTGTAACTGTGGTATACGGTTTGGAGTGATATAAGACTGGCAGTAGGAAAATTACTGTTGGAGTTTGGGAAAAGATGGCGACAGGAGCCAGCTGGTACTGGCTTGGAGAGCGAATTACCCTCATCTCTTCCTAACTTCAGATTCAGTGACTTCAAGTTGATAGCTGGAAATTACCCACAGTGCGAGTATTTACACCATAGGACTTGGCAAACACTACAAATAACAGTTTTCTTGGGCTGGAGGATGATGACTCAGGGGTTATGGTGCTTGCCTGGCATGTGCCAGGATGTGGGTTCAAACCCCAACACTATGTACACAACTAAGTGTCAGAGTAATGAAAGCAACATGAAAAACTAAATAAAATTGATTCTTTCGCTCTCTCACTGTCCCTCTCTTTTTCAGAAATTTGTTGAACAATCAAACAAGCTTCTAATGAAATAATATAATATATATATATAAATTCTGAAAATTAGATTTACCCCCAAGAGCCCTCTCTACCAATGCCTTAGGTTGTATGACATTACATCTTATCCGGTTTAAAAACATTATATCTTATCCGGATTTAAAAAAAAAAAGAGTTTTTTTCCCTGGGGCTGGAGTGGTGCCTCGGCAGTTACACTGCTTGTACGCATTGAGTACACGGGTTTGAACCCCAGCACGACAGGCACAATGGAGTGTGGTAGCAGCAAATGCCAAATGAAAAATTAAATAAAATGGATTCTTTCTCTCTCTTAAAAAAAAAGGTTTCTTTTTCTTTTCCTTTCTTCTTCTTCATTTTTTTTTTTGAGACCTGATTTATCAACATATTACTGTCCTCAAGCAACAGCAATGAGGCTGGAGAGGAGGGAATACATCCTAAAAGGATGAGTAAGATAGAGTAATACTCATTCTCAGTTGGTGAATGGGAGTGAAGTGTCAGCAGGGGAAGATTCTAAAATGTTTTATTAAGTTATTGGCTTGGATGGTTCAAGGTAGAGAGTGAATTTTGTTCAGGGAATGTTGAAATTGATACCTATGAGACACATCGGTGAAGATGTCCAGAAGACAGTGTTCATATTGATATGGCAAGATCTGGATTCAATGTAAAATATGGGAGACATGAGGGTATAACTGATAATTGAAGCCATAGAAGTGAATGAACTTTTTAAACAAAGCAAATGACAGCCCTTGGAAAGGGCTGGAGTGAGTCTTTGTTTTATAAAGCAAATATAAGCAAAACTGTATGTCTTTTAGTTCTAAGACCGTTTAAGTAGGTACAATTAAGTTTTCTTTGTAAATATTGCACTTAAAATGTTGAAAACATGGCCAATTTGATTTATAAGAACTTTACAGCCAATTTTACAAAGTGACACTTGAAAATGACAAAAAAGATTTTTAAAATGTCCAACAGAAATTTAACTTTATATCAAACATCTAATAGAATAAAAACATTCTAGAAAAATAGAAGGGAAACATCATTTTAGCAATCACTTTGAATGTAAGGAATTCTATCCTATTCCCCTTTCGCAGGCTGTGTTACTTCTTTGCCTTTGCAACTAGACTTTTTGGGGAAGTTTTGTGTCTTTTATCTATGCTTGGGGTCTTGTACGTAGTATAAACTTAGAAAGACAACTTGTTGCTTCCATGACAGAATGGGAGGGAGGTTTGAATAGATGACCTGGAAGGTCCCTTTCAACCCTGAGAGTTTATGAAATGGGAAGTGGTAATAATTGTTTACCACTTAAAAGGAGAAGTGGGCTTAGTCTTCTGTAGCTCCAAAGTGTCGATGTTTTGAAGCAACAGGAAGGCAATAACTCTCCACTCAATATTACCGTACTAAGAATTTTTTTTAACAATTATAGCTATCCAACAGAACACAAGTTGTCTCAGGAGGTGTTTATCTTTTAAATACTGGTATTTAAAAGCTGGAAGGGCTCCTAGGTATCTTCAGATCTTATCTTTTTCATGCCATTTCCTATACAGGAAATAGTATTTGTACAATACAAACCCCAGATTGCACATCACATCAATCAGTTGCTCAAGGCGTACTTGTCATATGTTCTTGGGGTTGACAAAACTCATCTAGAGCTCATCCTCATTTGCAAAGGGGGAAAAAATAAATCTTGGCAAGGGGATACGACTTTCCCAGTACAAGACGTTGATGCGTTAATGTTAATGCTGAGACTAGAAACGGAATCTGTGAACAACTATCTCAAGTCTCCCTCCTGTGCTCAATTTAAGCAGGGCTAGAGATCAAACTTGAAGACTGTGCTGTAGATAGAACAGTCTAAATCTATATTGCATTAAATGAGATCTCAAGACCAATGGCATTAGAACTTGTTAGACTTGGGGGCACTCGTTGAAAATGCAGATTCAAGAGCCCCACAAAAACATACTGACTTACGCCCTGGGGCATGGCTCGGGAATCTGCATTGTAGGTTTGAGAATCCCCTGGTCTACTAGCACTGTTTCTGGACTCTGAGCTCCAGTCCGGTTTGAACCAAGGTGCTCCGCTCGGTGCGCATCCGCTGCAGCGGGCTGCACCGCTGTGAGACTGTCTGTTACGTACAGCCCGTGGGCCGTCACTGGCCGACGCTGGCCATTGCGGGGTCCGGGCGAGGCCGCCGCGGTCCCTCCACCAGCCTCCAGGCCCAGCAGTGCAACCAACTGCGGGGGGCGGCCCGGGGCAGAGGCGGCTCAGCAGCGCCCCCTCGAGGCCAGGGCCCTCCGCAGGCGAGAGGCCCACAGTTTCTCTTCACCGCCCCGGCGCTCCTCCTCCTTCCGCTCAGCCCCGCCCATCGGGGAAAACTCGCTACGGCGCCGGCGCCAGTTTTGACCCATCCCGCCCCCTGTCTCCCGACCGGATGTTAACTGACTTCCCATAGTGCCTCGCGAGTGGCGGGCATGATAACAAATCCAGGTGGGTCGTACGCAGCGAGTTGTCATTGTTGGGGCTGTTCCGTTTTGCGAGAAGGGTCCTGCGAGATTGGCGCCCGGCCACTGCCTCGTCGGCCACCACCGCTACCATGGCGCTTCTCCGGGGCGTGTGGGGCGTGCTGAGGGACCTGGGAAAGTCTGGAGTAGAGCTGTGTGCCGGCTGTGGAAGTCGTCTGCGCTCTCCCTTCAGGTAGGACTGCTCTCCCGCGCCTCGGGAGGCGGAAGGGGCCAGGACGCCCCGAGGTTGGTGTGTGCACGCTGTCCTCCACTTACGGTCCCTCTTCGGAGGTCGGAGCCGAGCTGGCCCTGTGATTCAGACCTCGACCTTACCGTGTCTGCTGTGGCTTTGAGATCAGGCCCCCCTTCTTCAGCACCTCGTCCTTGCTTCCTGCTACCCTTTCCCCTCGCACCCGCTTCTCCCACCCCTCCCTGGGTGGCTTACCTTAGAGCTTCTGGTCGGCGTCCTTTGCTAGGTAGCGCCCAGAATCTCCCGCCATCCTCCAGGCGTGCGGGAGGTGAGCGCAGGAGCTGGAGTGTAGATGCTTTCCTCCACTCTGCCCTTGCTAGGAGGTCGGAGCTTTCAGACTGAAACCCTGCGTGCACTTCGGTTGGTTAGGTCAGGGATTCAAATAAGTCATGAGGGTTGGAGGTGTAGCTCAGTGGTGCTGCACTTGTCCTGCATGCACAGGTTCCTGGATTCAATCACGAGTACCACAGACAACCCCAAAAGATAAAGTCAGTAGCATTGTCGTTGAAGGTGTCAGATATTTAGTATCTTGATGACATCTTATTTGGAATCTGTGTTCATGTACATATAAATATTGACAATTAAATACCTGACATGGTTTTTTTATTTTTATTTTTATGTAGTTTTGTGTATATTCCAAAATGGTTTTCATCCACCTTGGGGAGTTATCCAAAGAAACCTATGAGTTCATACCTTCGATTTTCTAAAGAGCAGCTACCCATATTTAAAGCTCAGAACCCAGGTAAGGAATTTTGGGGTTGGTACTCTTATGTAATAAAAGGCCACTAGGAGTTAAATTGCAAACCTGATTTGCACTACCAAAGCATTTAGTGACTGCTTGGAACACCTGTTTTGTTTGTGTCTGTAAAACAGGAAATATAACATTTTATATCAAATAGAAATATTTTAAATACAAATGAGAACTAATGAAAAGTGTTTTTAAAATAATCTGTAGTGTGGAAAACAGATTGGAAGAGGATGGAAAAAGCTCAATTTGGGGCTTGGTTGCTTTTGGCTTAGAGAGTCACTGACAAATCATGTTGTCTCTTGCTTAGCTCTCTGCTCATTCTGCTTTATGATATTTATAAAGTTGCAGTAAAATAGCTTATATAGAACCTTTCTGTAATTGTAAAGTTCTGTGTGAATTATTGCTAACTTCAAGAGCTTTTTAACTGAAATCAATTCAGAGTTCCTGAAAAAAGATTTCCAGGTAGGATATTTGTTAACTTCCCAGAAAGGATGTAGCACCTTCATTTTGGGTTATATTATAAACCTAATAATAGCTAAATTAATAATAACTAATTTTTTGCTCATGATTTTTAAAGCCCTTTTACATGCAATACTTTCAGGTCACTTGTGAAAATTGGAGGAACTATAATAAAAATGCTCACATTATAGACATGGAACTAACAGGTAGCTGTTCAGTTGCATCCCATTATTCCAGTTAAGACAAGGATGGCAATGGAAAATGATGGATTAATTTTAGAATAGTTTGTTTCCCAAATAATATTTTTGTAATTGATATACAAGGTGTATTATATGAAAGAAGACTATATTTTTTTGTGTTTTAGTCAGGTTTTATGAACTCAGTAGTTGCTGAAAGGCTTGAAAAAACTGTTTTGATTGAAACAATGGAAGTAGAAAACTTGAAGTAGTTGATTACCCATCTTCTTAAAAATAGTTTCTAGGGCTGTGTTTGGTTATCTGTGATACACTTCTTAATTTTAAAGAATGGACTTTTAACATTGGATAAAGTTTAATTGTTTGGATGAAAAAAAGTTAAATCTTGTTATTAAGTATGTTATGGAGGTATCTGTAATATAATTCAATTTTTAGTACTAATAGATAATGCTTTCCTAAAGTCCTGAGACAAAATTGTGACATCGTTTTTTTCATTTTATTCCTATTCATAGATCTGAAAATATCAGAACTAATTAGAAAAATTGCGGAGCTATGGAGGGAACTTCCTGAATCAGAGAAAAAAGTAAGCATATACATTTCCGCATGCTCGCCAATTATTCTACAGCTAAGAACAACTGTCATTTTCATTAGAGGACCAGGTGCCTACACTTTATTAAAAATTATCTACAAGGGGACTTTATACCTTCTTATACACATCAGTGATGAGAGTATTAATGTTTGGAAATAGAGGTGAATGGTTGGCAACCATTTGAAAATGGAGGCCAGTGGCTATACTGTTACCTTGGTTAGCAAGTATATGAAAAATACCTTTCCTCTAAAATACATTATTCCCCATGGTTCAATGTATCTTTCTCTGAAGTCATGTAGTGGTCCTTCCTGGTGTATGCTGAATTTGCCAACAATAGTTTGTTGACTTCTTATGTGGTTTTTTAAAAATTCATAGATATATGAAGATGCTTATAAGGCAGACTGGCTGGCATACAAGGAAGAGGTAAACAGAATTCAAGAACAGCTAACTCCAAGTCAAATGGTATCTTTGGAAAAAGAAATCATGCAAAAACGTTTAAAAAAGAAAGCATTAATAAAAAAGAGAGTGAGTATCATTGAAATACTCTTCCTTTGAAAAAGAGTTAAAATGCCTTAGCTAGAATTGTTTTATCCTTTTTTTTTTTTTTTTTTTTGTGGAGACCATGAAAATAAAATATAAGGGAAATACTTTTGTATGGAAAATAACTCATGAAAGCTTTATAATTTTTAGAGCATAGTATTAGCAAAAAATTCTGACAAGGTGTAATCACATACTTTATATAGAAGTATGTATAGCATTTACTTTAATTAATACATAGTAGAGAATGGTTTCTGTAGGTAAAATTAGTCTTTTGGAGGTTAAAATTATCTGACCTTTCTATTTCTGTTATTTAGGAATTAACAATGCTTGGAAAACCAAAAAGACCTCGCTCAGCTTATAACATTTTTGTAGCTGAAAGCTTCCAAGAAGTTAAGGATGGTTCATCACAGGTAAACTGAACTGCTTTTGTTTCTTAGATTTTTATTTTAATTTAAAAATTACTTAGGAAACTCTAGGTGGTAAAAAGAAGTAGTAAATTATAGAAATTAAACTTTTTTTTTTTGAGACAATATCTCACTAAGTTACTTAGGGCCTTGCTAAGTTGCTAAGGCTGGCCTTGAACTTTGTCTCAACATCCTGTGCCACTGGGCCTGACTCCATGAAGCTCTTTTGATAAGGTCTTCTTTACTGAATCTCTTTTTTTTTTTAAAGAAAAAACTTTGAAGCTAGGGGTGGGTTAGTGGTGAGAGAGTGCTTTCCTGTTATGCATTTAGCCCTGAGTTCAATTCCCAGTGCTTGGGATCAGGGAGTGAGAAGAAAGAAAGAAAAAAGAAAAATCCTTGTTCTTGCCACATGTAGGTAATTCTGTTAATGTAGTTGCCAATACATACATACCTTGTTAGCTTTTTAAATTAAAACAAAATTTTTTCAGACTTAATATAGAGATATTAATGTTCTTATGGAGACGTTTCTAGCCCAGCAGTTCTCAGCTGTTTTATAGGCACAGGAAAGATTGAGTAGAACTATAATGTTTTGTTCTTGGAATTGAGTATAACCTATTGCTTTATGTTATATCCTTTTTTTAAGAGAGAAGGACAGTGAGAGAGAGAGAGAGAGAGAGAGAGAGAATCGATTTTTATTGAGTTTTTCACATGGCTTTCATTGCTCCGACACTTAGTTTTATACATGGGTGCTGGGGTTTGAACCCGTGTACTTACACATGCCAGGCAAGCACCATAACAGCCGAGCCACCACTCCAGCCCCATGTTATATCCTTTAATAAAATTTTGGTTATGCCTATGGGAATGTGTTGTACATGTGAATGTTATCATATGAATATGTCAAAGAAAGAAAACAACAGCTTGTCAGTCTCTCCTGGGCTTTTCATTTTTTTCTTCTTAGGAGCTCTAAGTGGGCAATTTTATTTTTCCTTGTATAATGTAACATGATAAAAAAAATGTTAATGTAAAGATCCCTAATGCTTATCGATTGGAAATGAAATTTTTGGTACTCTACCTTTGGGATTATTTGGATCTGTAATTCATTTCACAAATGCCTGTTTATCATGTGCTTAAATAATGTATTTAGGTATTTCAGTCTCCCTGGCTATATACTTTGATTTAATTATTCCCCTTGGGATTTTAAAACTTAATTTCTATAGCTCTACATCACTAAAATGCAAGCTCATCTTTTTTTTTTTTTTTTAGTTAGAACTTGGCTCAGTCAATAACTTGGGTTTGGTTTTCTTATCCGTATTTCCATAGTTTTCTTATCAATATCTCTTGTTTCTTTAACATTGATTTTTTAAAATATGGATCTGTATTCTGTAATTTTCTTATCTTTCCTATACTGTTTTCCTTTATATCCTGAGCAGTCCTTCTAAACTTTTGCTTTTCAACTCTGACTATACCTTGGAATCATCTAGAAAGCTTAATTGCTGGGCCCTTTCCCTGGAAATTGCAGTAGAACTTGTTCATACCATTAAAAAATACTGGTTATACCTCATAGTTTAAAGCGCCAAAATGTTCTTTTAGGTTTGATATGAAAAAGCCATTTTTCACTTCCTTGTTACATTTTTTACTCCAGAAACACATTCCACTGTTTAAGCTGATTCTTAACTCATCTGTAAATAACATCCTTTTATCGTAGCCTCTTAATTTTTTTCAATTATAAGCATTATTTATCTTGTACTTTAAGCATTACCTCCGTAGTCGCAGATGAACACTTAAATGACATTTCACTCTTCATGTTTCCATCCCTCCATTTCCCCATGCAGTAACATATTTCAAGTATTAAGAGTATTTATGATTATGTGAACCCTATTCACAGGTGAGCTGTGTCGTATGCTGCAATTATTTCTTTCTTACAGAACTTTCCCTAAAGTTGGTTGTGTCTCTTTCTCGCTCTCTTTTTTTTTTTTTTTAACGTGTTTTGGGGGAATACTTGTCACTAATTCGGCCCCAAACTCTTCAGTGTTCACCAGCTTTCAGTACACTTAGGTATATTAGTTTGTCATTTTCAGTCTGAAGCCTCTGGTCTGTTTCAGCTTGACTGTTGGTTTTTGTGCCTAGTATACAACTAACATCCTAAGTTCTTAATCATCATCCTTTTTTTTTTTCTTTTAAAGAGAGAGGGACAGTGAGAGAGAGAGAAGCAACTTTATTTAGCTTTTTCACATGGCCTTCGTTGCTCCAGCACTTAGTTGTGTACATGGTGCTGGGGTTTGAACCCAGGTCCTCGTGCTTGCCAGGCAAGCACTGAAACCACTGAGCCACCGCTCCAGCCTCTTAATTATCATTCTTGTGATACATTTGTTTCTATTATTACTTTTCTGATTGTAATATAAATTTTTCCCCAGTAAGGGTGCATGGGAGATTTATCAAGTTTTACATGTTTAAAATTGTCACTGTCCTCATATGTGTTTGTTAGCCTGGACATGGAATTCTGGTTTGGAAATCATGTTCCTTCAAAATTTTCATAAGTATTTTTCCTTTCTTTTCTATTTTATTGTATGGCTTTTAAGAAATATAAAACCATTTTGATTGTTGGTCCTCTTGAGTCTGGCTTTTTTTCTTCCCTTTTCTTTGTTATGACTCCCTAACATCTGATTTTTGAATACCGCTCTTCTGAACTGGTCCTCTAATTTTCTTGTCTTTTCTGTACTCTTATGTTTTAGCCTTTTTTGTTTTAGCCTGTTTTGACCCCCTTGGGTCAGTGAATACATTTTCACTTAAATATCTCTCTTTCTCTCTCTCTTTTGTAATATGTATTTGTTTGGTTTTTATGGGTACAGGGGATCGAACCCAGGGCCTCATCCATGCGAGACAAGCACTTTACCATTGAGCTACACCACTTGCCCAATTTTCGTTTTTGCATGGTACTATTGTCCTCAACCATATCTAGTTTTTTTTTTAAGGAGAGAGGGATAGTAAGAGAGTAAGAGAATCCATTTTATTTAGCTTTCCATGTGGCTCTTGTTGCTGCAGCATTTCTTTGTGTATATGGTGCTGGGGTTCAAGCTCGTGTCCTCGTGCATGTCAGGCAAGTGCTATAATCACCAAGCCACCGCTCCGGCCCCTATACCTAGCTTTTATAGAGTATCTCTATTTTATTCTCTGGAGAGGATGAATGTCCCAGAATCTGCCATGATGAGGATTTAGCTTCTTTTTAGACAGTGTTTCAACCATTCTTACCATATCCTCTGTTTTTATACCTATCTGGTATAAGATATAAATTTAAAATGCCAAATTATTTGGAATTCTCCATTGTAAATCAGTTTGTGTTTAGGTTTAGGTTTTCTCACTGCTCTTAGCTGTCAGCTTTCTTGGGTCAGATAAGCCAGTTAGCACTTCTCCATCTGCTGTTTAGCTTTCAAACTTTTGTATTGATAATGTCCTCTTTTGTCAACTTTGTCCATGTAGATTTGTGCTTTAAAATTTTTGTTTAATAGGGTTTCAGGAGGGAACAAAAGTAAATGTTTCTGTCCCTTTAATTTTATAGATGAAGAACCAAGGCTAAGGGATGTAATGACTTTTTCCAGGTCACAAATTTAAGTTCAGCTAAGTAGAACTAGGGACTTATATTGTTCCTATGACTAAACATAAACACATAGGCACAAATTTTAGAATGAAACATAAATCTACTGGGAAGAAACAAAAACAGTCTTTGAAATTAGTCCATTGACAGGTATAGATTATTTATACCTAGGTGTTAATATTTCTGAATTAAAAAAGATCAGTACTGGGCTGAAGCAGTATCTCAGTGGTTATGGCACTTGCCTGGCATGTGTGAGGACGCGGGTTCAAACCCCAGCACCCAACAAAGTGTTGGAGCAATGAAAGTCACAGGAGTAACCAAATAAAATTGATTCTCTTTTTCTCTCTCACTGTCCCTCTCTCTTAAAAAAAAAAATCATTTTTGTAAATTTTAACAGTTGTTAGTTTGTGTTTAGAAACAAAAGTTAACTGGTACAGCTTTGTCTATAATTATAGATATCTGATAACTGGTACAGCTTTGTCTATAATTATAGATATCTGAATTTTTATTGTTGGAATGAATACTTTGAAAGATTTTTCTTTAGTTACTGAAGTCCTTATATGTGTGCTGCTTAAATATATATTGTTTTCTTTAGGCAAAATTGAAGTGTGTAAATGAAACTTGGAAAAATTTGTCTGCTTCTCAAAAGCAAGTAAGTGTTATGGTTTTTAGTCTCAGAAGTGTCCAATGAGAATATCTGTGAGATGATATTAAGCAAGACTTGATTCATGTGAAAGCAGCCTAATATTGCTAATAATAGTATTTTTAAATCATTTTCATATGATTTGGCTTTTCTTTCTTGGTAGTTTTTGATTGCATATAAAATTGGTATTTGAAACAGGGATACTCATAATCTTAAGAATGTCCACTATTTTGAGTGGTTGGCCTATCCTGCTTTTACCAGCTTTCACTCCCCAAGCCCTGAAATTGCAGTAACTTTACTAACACTTGTAAAAGTCTTCTGTCTTAACCTTTTTCCTTATCTAACCTTTATCTCATAAAAACACTCCTTTTCCATTCCCCCTTTATACATACGGAATAGTGATACAATTTCTTTTGCTTTTCTTTCTTTTTTTTTTGGTACTGGGGATTGAACTCAGGGGTGCTTTACCACTGAGCCGCATCCCAGCCCTTTTTATTTTTTATTTTGAGACAAGGTCTCACTAAGTTGCTGAGGCTGATTTCAAACTTATGATCCTCCTGCTCAGCCTCCTGAGTCACTGGGATTACAGGAGTATGGCTGAATGGCTCAATTTCTATGTATAGATGGAAACATTCCAGAAATCAATAGTTCTTTTTAAAATAAATCATTTTAACAATTACGCTTTTTCTCAGGTATATATTCAGCTTGCTAGAGATGATAAAATCCGTTATGATAATGAAATGAAATCTTGGGAAGAACAAATGATTGAAGTTGGACGGAGTGATCTTATACGTCGCAAAATGAAGAGCCCAACAAAAGATGGCATTGAAGAGAGTTAAGATAGAAGATTGAGTTGTGTTCATGGTGGTTAGGCCCAAGAAACAAATTAGGTCTTAATAATCTGAAACTGTTGTAAAATTTGTATAACTAGAAAGGATAAAGTTGGTAAACATTTTATATTCAATTCCTTTTTATTTAGCCCATGGACTTCTCCCAGCTGAATACATTTTGTACTAGTATTTTGAAAACCTAAACAGATGAAAGTTTGTGCAAACTTTCATTTTGTGTTTGAGAACTACTGAGAATCAAAATAATCTATGCAAATGTAGCAGTGAATCATTTTACCTTTGATAAAGGTAAATCAGACTATGAAATTTCTTTATACTGGAAGACAATTATGGAAAGAGTATTCTTGTTTCCTTTTTTTACAGAAGCAGGAGTTTCTTTTCAAATTTGTCACATATCATAGATACCACAGCATTCTGTGATGTAATTATGCATTTTTTTTAAAACAGTCAGAACTCATCTAGGTAAATTCCCTAGGTATAATTCAGATATTATTGAGAGTTGATGGTTGTACATGCAAGTTGGTTTCAATAGCAGCTTTTTATAAAAGGGACATTTATAAGCCCTTTTCTCATTGTCTTTTACCTAAAGTAAAAACTAAGAAATTATGTATCAAATCTATGCATATTATTTTATATTGCATAGAATAAAAATTCTAATTTTTCATTGTATATGTTTGTGAATTATGTATTTTAAGATAAAACATTCATTTTACAGCTTTTTTTCTTAAGTAGAGACTGTATTTTTTTCTGCATTATTTTTCTTCCTTTATGTGAATACACATACACAAACACACACATGCATGCATGCACGCATGCAAACTTGTGTGGTAACCTGGAAACCCCTTACAGATAAGGTTTGCCAATTATGGCTTATAGCATAATACATTGTGACTAAGGCTCCCATGTATTGGTTTATTAGCATAGTTTTTCAACTGCTTCAGATGTTCTCTTTTTAGAATCATCGTCACTCATCTTAAAAGAAAAATATCATCACTCTATAAACTAAACAGTTTTTCATTGTTAGCAAAGAAAGTAATCTTCAGTCTTAAATTATGTTGCAGTATAATGAAAAAGATCCATATTATGTGGAATAAGAGTCTCTTAAATCGTTTGGTATGGCTCTGTAAAATGTATCTTAAGAGCCAGAAAGCAGTATCACAAAAATCTCACTGTAGAAGCCATCACTACTTAATATTTCTTTATTTTCTTAGGAGAGTCATGAAAGTGTTCTCAAAATTGACTACTTTAGGCAGAATAATTCACCTTTCAAAGGCAGTTCACAGACATAGGATAAAGAAGAATTTATATGTATTTTATATATCATTCAAAATACTTAGAAATTGTATATTCTAGATTTCCAGACTTTGAAGATTGGTTTTGGTTTTGATTTTGTTTGTTTTACTGGTAATGGAATCCAAAGATATTCAACTGCTGAGCTATATCCCCAACCCTTTTTATTTTTTTAGTTTTTTGAAACAAGAGTCTCACTAATTTGCTTAGGTTGGTATCAAACTTGTCATCTTGCTTCAGCCTTCTAAGTTGCTGGAATTACGTGCATGTCCTGTGTTCACCAACTTTGAAGATTTTTGTTGTTTATAGATGGAAAATAAGTAAACCGTCACAAAAAAAAAAACTTGCTATATACTGAACTTGACAAAGATAGGAACTAAAGAGAAAAAATATAGATTCTGAGGAAACAAGGTTTCAATGTATAAAAATGGATATTTTCAAAGTTTTCCCTGTGGATTTTAATATAAGACAGAGCCTGCCATTAATAAAATAAATTCCATGGATTTGAAGCCAGAGTAGTTTGGAGGTAGGGAGAAAGAGGACAAGGTGTGTTAGTGTCTTATCAGTGTTTCTCAAGAAGATTTCCAGGAGAGAAGCCCTAATTTCCTGTGACATCTAGAATGGAACTAATTAGGTCTCATCCTTAGGAGAATGAAGAAAATCATAACCTCAGTCATTGACTATGTTATGTGCTTCAGATGAGCTTAGGGAGTCAGTGTAATGAGCTTTATGGAATAAGTAGGATAGAAAAATGCATTATGTAAACATTTACAGAACAGATGTAGCATAAAAACATTCGCAGTTAGCCTTCAGGGAAATTTCCTCTGAGCTCCTACCATTTAAGTTCAGGAATTATTTTACACTTTGATTTAAATCATACTTTCACAAATTTATTGAGAAGTTCAATGTTTAGTAAGTTCTCAAGTACAACTTAATGGAAGAAAAGGTATAAAACAGTGAAAAGAACTGGAGCAAGCCACTTCATAATACCAAATTTTATTTGGTTTTCTTTGTGAAAGAAGGCTATTGTTAATACCTTAAATAATAGAACGATCTTATTTCCTAGGCTTCCTTAGTAAACTTCAGTACATGTGAAAGACTGGCGTGTCATACACCACATGCCATCCATACACAAGTTCTTATGAAGAATAACTCGACATCAATAACCAGTGGCCATTCGTGTGAAGCCTTACTTTTTAAACTTTTCTGAATTTGACCCAACAAAGTAGTTGCTGTAGGAGCTAACAGTAAGTGCTAGAAATTGAAGAAGATGAAGAAATGAAATGAAGCAATGTTAAAATGTTACAAGTCAGAGATTTTTATGTTTTTGTTCATTGGAGTGGCGGTGTTAAGTTTTTTTAAATAATTTAATGAGGGGAGGGAGGGTTGTATGATTACTTTCTGATGTTTAATGAGTAATGTATGCAAATTCAGTCAGCTTTAATCTTGTGATTTTGCTCCTGATTTTGGCTAACTCCTTTATTGGAAATGCTTTTTTAAAAACAGTGTCTATTTTTTTAGTTACTCTGAATATGTATATTTAGATTTCTGAATTTAAAACTGGTATTACTACAGTATAAGTGGATTTAAAGTAACTAGAAAATTTTGAGTTTCCTCACATTTACCATACCTAAAATTTATCACCACCAGGTTATATTAAAACATTTCTTTTTTATATAATTAAGTGGTAGCATCCATTATTTCTCTTAGTCGTACTAATATTTACTATAAGGATTTACTTTTCCTCCCCTCCCAACAACTCTCCTTCTCTTCATAATATCTAGCACCAACCTATCACAGACAGATTTGAAAATAAGTAAACTGTTCTGTGTTTTGAAATTTTAAAACTAATATTTTTTAAATTGGACTTCTGAAAAGAATAAGAAAATGGATATATTGCTTTAAAATCTGTAAAACTTTCCAAACAGAAAAGTTTTGGAAAGTTTTACAGATTTTAAAGCAATATGTATTTACACACATATTAAAGTAATATAATCTTAACAAATACAAGTACTTTTGATAGTTAAATTACTGGTTATGTATTTGATGTAAAATAAAACCATTCTTTTGTATGTTTTAGAATATTTTATTGGCTAAGGAGCTGAATATTTCATTTAACCCCAAATAAGTATTCTAGAGAGGTTAAACTTTGAAATAATCTTAACATCATTTAAGTCAGCCTTGTATAGTGCTTTCTGATTTACATATGTGATGCCTAAGAAAAAGAGAATATGTGAACATATATGGATTGCATTCATATGGATGGAGATGAAGTTGTGAATTCCTTCTGGGAATAAAATACTAGAAATGAATTTTGGAAGCCCCAAAAATCCTCTAATCCAAAATGCTCTAAAATCTGAAACTGCACTGACATGATACCACAGATGAGAAATAGCCTAACCTAGTACTTTGTGACAGCTAAAACAGGTCAGCTAAAAATACTGTATAAAATTACCTTCAGCTATGTGTATAAGGTGCACATGAAACAAATGAATTTTGTTTTTAGAATTGGGTCCCACTCCCAAGAGAGAAAGACAGACAGACATGCAGGTGAGTCTGAATAAAACAAATCTGAAGAACTAAAGTATACTCAAGGGCTGGAGGTTTTTGTTTTATTTTTTCAAAGAGAGACAGGGACAGTGAGAGAATCAGTTTTACTTAGCTTTTCACTTTCATGTGGCTTTCGTTGCTCTGACATCTCGTGTTTGTGGTGCTGGGGTTTGAACCTGCGTCCTTATGAATTCCAGGCAAGCTCCGCAACCCCTGAGCCACCACTCCAGCCCCACTTAAAACTATTTAAATAATAATAAATGTAAAAATAAAAACAAGGGTAACAGAAGAAAAGCAAATCGTATTTCCTGTTCTATTCCTATTTCCAGCCTCCCAGTTTAGCCACTTCTAACTTTTCAGGTTTCCTTTGTTGTGATGTACCTTTATAATTTGTATATAATAGCTTCATAAATATTGAAAACTGTCATCACTGCAACCCTCTGAAATATTTTTAGCTTTCCCATAGACTGTATAACTTTAACATTTCATATTCCATTGACTAGAAAATATCTCTACTTTCAGTTGTGAGAAAGATAGATCTGTTCTTCCACCTTGCTTGCTTCCTTCTCTACTTCCTATCAGGTATAGATACCATTACTTCAGTAACTGGAATTGGCCATTTCATGTAAGTTATCTAATTTATGAGTATAAGGATGTTCATAGTACTCCTTTATAATCCTTTTTACTTCTGTGCAGTCAGTGGTCATGTTTCTTTTATTTCTGATTCTATTAATTTGAATCTTTTTTCTAGCTCAGTGTGCCAATTTCATGGATTTTTTTTATTTCATCCAGTTGCTTTGGTCTTAGTTTGCTCTTTCTGCTGTGTTAAGGTAGGAGGTAGGGTTGTACATTTGTGATTTTTTTATATTGTAGGCATTAGTAGAAATATATCTCTAAGCACTGCTTAGCTGCATCCCTATTTTGGTATGTGTCTTCATTTTATTTTATATTTCTGTTAGGGAAGAGTCTGCTTCCTAACGGTGCTTCAGCTTACCAGGCAACTGCCTAATTAAACAAAGAGCTGAAAGGAATACATACACCTATAACTAGAGTGACCTTTTGTCCAAGGTTGCCTAATGTAGGGGGTCTCCTGAGGCATATTCCACAAGGTCATTTCCAGGGGAAATTATGAATAGTTGCCTCTAAAATTTTTTAGAACTTTTCAGCTTGGATAATGAATTGTAATTGCCGCTATGCATAACCTGTTTAAATACCAGCACCACTGTCAGGTTAGGAAGTTATCTTTAGTTCTACCCTCCAGGTTGTGGCCTAGGCATCTGTAGGGTCATTTCTATTGAGCAAGGGTTGAAAATCTCAGCTCCTAGCTTGGAAACAAAATAAAATCCCATCCTTGAATAGCGTATCACAACTTTCCTCATTTTTTTTAAACTTTCCTCGGTATTTAAGGAAAATACTGAGGAAAACCAAGCAAACTACATGCATTTATACCAACCTCTTTCCTGCCCCACGAGCACTCCAATTTCTTTCGGACTACCTGAGGGTTATTCTTTGTTATTATCCGTTACTGCTCAGAATTGGTGAGACCCATATTTCTGCTTCATTCACCTTACTGATGAGTTCACCCTGGCACCTGAAGTCCCTACCTACTGCAATCCTAAAATGCCCAGAAATTGCTGCTCTATTATTGATGGTACTATCGTTTTCTAGTGTGGCTAGGCTTTGTCTACTGGGTTTTACATTTTAGTCAGATTAATTAAATTTTGGAAGGAGAAAAGGGAGGAAGGCTCCGTTTCATTCTTTCTAAACCTTTTTCTCACTTTTTAAGAGAGCAAGTGCTTGTTCTAATTATTTTGTTCATGTGTATTTTCTTGTATGTTTGCCTCTGTTCAATAAATAGAATCATCAATCATTCCCATTTCCCATAAAATGAGGAACGTTGTCTTTCTGAATCCAAGATAACACTGTCAATGGTAATTTTGGTTAAGATTACCATTCTTGCCATCCATTCAAATTACCATTCAGGCTCTTCTTGTAAATGGCAAGTAAGACTTCTGAGAAAGCAAGAGGAGTGAGAGGATATCTTTGAGAAAATGTCCTAAATTATTTAGTTCAATTAATAGTTGATGTTAAGCTGCCATAATTTCAAATGTTAATGTCAAAATTAAGAAAAATTTCTATACTTTTAGCTTTTAACCCCTATCTAAATATTACCTTATAATCAATATGAATTCCAGCTTGGAAAAACTACTGACATCTCAAAAGTATCCACTGCCAGTTAAATTCCTGCTTACTTTAGTTACTTAACTACTGATCATGTGATGGGGAAAAATTCTAAAATGAGTAAAAAGATGTCTGTAATATTTCAATAATTTCTCAATGATTCATAAACTAACTTGAACCCCTCCTCTAATCATTTGGTCCTACCCAACATTCAATGCACAAAATTTCCAGTGAAATAATTTAAATAGATCCCCAGAGATGGGTATTGACAAATTTGTCCTTTCTAAAATGTGAAAGCTAAGCAGTGGTGCATGCCTATAATCCCAGCAACTCAGGAGGCTAAGGCTGGAGAATTGCAAGAGTTCAAAGCCAAACTCTACAATTTAGCAAGGCCCTAAGCAATTTAGCTAGACCCTGTCTCAAAATAAAAAAAAATAAAAAGGGCTTATGATATAGCTCAATGGTTAAATGCCCCTGGGGTTCAATCCCCAGTACCAAAAAAAGAAAAAAAAAAAGCTAATAGTTGGCAGCCTAAATAATAAAAGGTCACTGTGTCAAAATCTTGTACTCCCCTTCTCCACCACTATCTTATACATGATTGTGGGGAGATTACTAAATAAAATTCAGAATACTATCATGCATGCAACAATATGTTGAAGTTGGGAAAGTTATTAGAGCCAACGGTCTATTTGCATAGAGACAGGCAAATGAGTGTCCAAGGGCAACACAATTGGGGCCAAGAAGGAGAAACATCAGTACTGGAAGTGAAGATACAGGATTTGAAACATCAATACAGGCAGAGGTTAGGCTGGAGCACCCAAAATTAGTTGTTTAGCTTGCAATAAGTGTGCATGACTTTGTTGGGGGAACTGGGATCAGATTCTGGAACCAGGAGAGTAGAATAAAGAACATCATTCACATGGAGCCTGAATTCCATCAAAACCAGTCTTAATCAAATGAGAGTCATCTGCAAAATATGTAAAATGGAAATTCCTGGGTCTCAGTTCTATAGATTAGGGAGCTCATGGAATGTTTATCTTAGGCTGAGAAATACTAATGAAACTAGAAGATCAATTTAATTACGAATCAGCAGGCTAGTTGGAGATGTAGCCTCTGTTTAGGACAAATCCCCACCCTAGGGGACTGGGGATCAAAGTCAATACCTCATTCATGCTAGGCAAGCATTCTATCAGTATATTCCTAGAGATTGGAGTTATCTACCAGGAGTTGGGCTATACTAAATTAATATTTGGCCAGTCCTGTCTGGTCATCTTGACCTGGTGGTGGGGAGGGAAGTGCAGGTAAATTTGACCCTCAGAACACCTGGGATTATTCTGAGAAATTTATTATTGACATAAATAGGGAAGCTATTACCAGCATTCAGTGGGTAGAGGACAAGGATGCTACTAAATATACAATATGCAGAATAATCCTCACAATAATGTATTATCTAGTCCCAAATGTCAATCTTGCTGCTGTTGAGGAAACCCTCCCTAAATCCTGGACTAACAAAAATTCAAAGTAAAAAGCAAAGAGTAATTTCTAGCAAGATTCAAGAGACTTGACTAAAGTAGTTCTAACTCATTTTGTTTTTAGTTGCTACCATTAGCAATATCTACACCACTACCCCAAAGAAATACTAAACTTTATTGGAGGAGAGGTGAGGATAAAGGTGAGGTGCAGTGCAAGCAGTGAGAGATCCAAGAACTTCCCCTGAAGGCTTTTTCATGAAGAAGGCTCATGGCAACAGCTACTTACATAATACTGGAAATCCTATGGAGAGTGACCAGTACAGAGGGCTTGTATTTGAGTACTAATGTTAGTTTACAAAACATTTTTGTACATTCCTTAGCTTTTTCTTTGCCTTGGGAGATAACCAGGGTCATATGTGGCTGCTGGGACAAATTACCACAAACTCAGTGGCTTAAAAGAACAGATAGGTATTCTCTAATGGTCTTGGAGGCCAGAAGTCCAAAATCAAGGTTTCAACAGGACCACAATCTCTCCAGAGGCTCGAGGAGCTAATTGTTCATTTCTTCCAGTTGCTGGTGGCTGCCCTTGGCTTGTGGTAGCTATCTCCTCCTCTCTTCTCCTTGTATTGCGTCTCTTCAGTGTATATGTTCCCAAATTCATTCTGCCATTCTCTCATGAGGCTACTTAGGACTGACTGCATTTATGGCCCTTGCAAATAAATCAGGATCAACCCTTCTGCTCAAGATCCTTCATCCTTTGGCCCTATGAGGTTATAGTCACTGGCCTCAGGGATTAGGGTGTGAACATTTCATTCTAGGGACTATAATTTAGTCCATTACACTAAGTAACAATAACCCTCATTTTATAAATTATGTCACATAGCTAATTAATTATAGAATTTAGCATTGAGTTCAAATCCTAGTCCCCTCTTCCATAGCTATACCATAAATCAACAAGAAAGAATAAGGAAAAAAATAGGTAAGACACAAAAAGAGAACAGAGGAAAAAGAGAGCTGGGTGTGTTGGCACACACCTATAATCCCAGTGACTTGGGAGAGATTTGGAAGACGGAGGCAGGAAAATTATAAGTTTGAAGGTAGCCTGGGCAATTAATTTTGCAAGATCTTGTCTCAAAACAAGGGGGACCTGGGGTTGTAGCTCAATGGTAGACTACCCCTGTATTCAGTACTCAGTACCATAAAAAAGAGTTTAAAAATAGAGAAGTGGAAAATAACAAAATTTCAGACTTGAGATTTAGAGAGTAAAAAGTAAGGAAAACAAGAAATTACTGTTAAAATGGCTTAAACTTTTTTATTTTTCTCCAAATTAATATTTTATTATTTAAACAATTTTATTTTTCATTATAGTTTTACATATTGAAGGGGTTTGTTGTTACACTTCCATACATGCACACATCATATGTCCTCCCTTTTCCCTCCACCCTCCCTCCCTCAACTTCACTTTTTAAAATTGATATATAAACCAGGTGTGGTGGCACACACCTGCAATCCCGGCTATTTGGGAGACTGAGACAGAAGGATCAAAGTTTGAGACCAGCTTCAGCAACTTAGACCCTGTCCCAAAATAAAAAATAAAAAGGGCTGGGGATATAGCTCAGTGATAAAGTGCCCGTGGTCTCAATCCCCAGTATGGAAACATTTTTTTTTGATATATAAAATATAGAGATTTGATCTATATTGAACCTTAAAATTTATTTCCATGTCCAAAAGTTTTTAAGTACTTAAAATTTCTGCATTGTGTGATCATTGTAATTACCATTAGAATGCAATTAATAAAAAAAAATCAATGCATTACAAATGTGGGGGAAATGAAAAGCAGATTTCCATCAATAGATGAAAGAATACATATGGAATGTTCTGCAATAACACACAATAACCTATTCATTTATACATCAGCATGGGTGAATCTCAAAAGCATAGTGCTGAGCAAAAGAAGCCAGACTAAAAAGAGTATATACTATTTGATTCCCTTTATGTTAAAATACTCGAAAATGAAAACCAATCTGGTGCTAAAAGCAGCCTGGGACCACTGAGGGAAGAGGGGACAGACTGAAGAAGTAGAACACCCTGGAATTCAGGAGAATTCGGTTTATTCATTTGATGAACTAACTCTAGTGATAATGCCAGGTCCTGAACAGGAGGCAGGATTGCAAAAGCTGAACACTCGCATTCTAATGTAATTACAAGGATCACACAATCTAAAACTTCTATGTTTGGAATGGCCATTTAAGGGAATATCTAGCTCCTGTCGCTCTTGGAGAAGAAAGATGACACCACATAAATAGAAGCAGATAAACCAGCATTATGCCCTAAACCGGGCAACCATCACATTGTGCTCATGATTTCAGCTATCTGAATAACTGGATGACTGCTAATTACCCCAGCTGAGGTTTCATTACAATTATTAGAAAATGCTGTAGCTACTTTACACTCAAAAGGGCCATAATATACGTATTTGTAGAAAGGCCTCTTGCTTCTGAGAGCAGCTTTGCCAGTAGCTACACTGGGGGCCTCCCTTGAGCTGGAGTTTGAGGCCCAATGGCCCAGCTAGATTGCCCTCACTTAAATCCTAGGACTCAGTAGACTCAAGTTCATCGCAGATGCTAGTTGTATTGTTACTATAGCACTGTTTCTCAGCTTGGCACAAAAATCTACTACATCAGAATCACCTGGTGAGTTTGTCCCCCACCCATTCCAGGACTCAACCCCAGAATCGCTGTCACAATCTCTAAACACAGATCCCTCAAGTCTTTATTTTCAGCCAGTAAAGACAAGCCTTGTGTTTATAAAATGTAAATTCTACTGCACTAGAGCACATACACATGTTTCTCTTCAATTACAGCTGTTCAGGGTAGGAAGGGCTCAGCTAGTTGGAGGCAGCAGAGCTGACACCTCACAGCAAGCCAGACTGGACTCTGTCCATCTTCTATCCAACTAATTTTCTTCCCAGGTCCTCTGCTTTATTAGCCTCAGGTAGTAGTATAAAATTCAGACTCTTCTGCCCTTTGATTTGTTGCTGCTATTGTTTTTGTGTACAGACACAGAGAACTCCTCTTCCTCTTCTAGACTGCGTTGTATTCTATATACTGTAACTTTTTTTTAAAAGAAAGTTTTCTAACAAGGGTTTCCAAACTTTTGGTATTACAACAAAATGCCACAACAAATAATCTCGTACATATCATTGGGCACCTGCCTGACGGTATCTGGAAGAAAAATTCCTTAAAGCAGAATGCCAGGTTAGATATACATGCATCTGTAATTTTGGTCCATAATGCCCACAAAGGTAGTGACAATTACAGACACCAGCAGTGCGTGTATTTCATAATTTTTGGTGACTACATATTATGCTATTAGAGCGATTACCATAGTTTGTTTAATCTATCTCCTGTTTGTGAGCATTGTAATTATTTTTCCCACATTTACAATTCTCAAACTCAAACTATCTTATTGTCCTATGACTAAATTAGTCAACACAGGGGATTTGACAACCTTGGGAAGATCCTTGTGTTTCACTATTATTGTTTTCATTATCATAACAACAGCACTACAGACTCTTTTTCTAAATATTTCTCCATCTATGATCTCACTTTTGTGGCTAAATCTCACCTCCAGCCCCTGGGAATTTTCTTCTGTGAACCCAGCAGGAGGACATCCTTTTAGTCAAATTCCAAAGCCTTGAAGCAGATCAGCAGTTCAGGGCCCCCTAATGACTGATTACACACAGTCCTGACCCCACACACAGCTCTAAGTTTGTTGTTTTCTGCAGCCTTTCATCCCTGCATCTTGAAGTTGAGTCCATCTCTTCCCCAGGGGCAAGACAAACAGTAGAGTAGACTGACACAATGCATGGTCCCCCAGGCCATGCAGGGAGTAGGGAGGGGGGTTGGTGGTGGTGGTGGAGGACTCTGATTTCTGCCTTGTTTTGTTTGTAAATGCCTTTCCCTAATATTAGAGGACTGAAGGGAGAGGTGGGAGCAGGGACAGGCCTGGCACCTGGAAGCTGACACTTTAGCTGTATAAGCAGAATGTAAAAAGTGGTTTCTGCTGAGTGTCTCCAGCTTGTGGTATTTTAGTTACTGCTCTAGCCTCAGACTTAGATGGTTTGATCTTGTTTGTCAGAGTTTGCAAATATTTAGAGGTTCTCAGAGATGGTGGTCTTGGGGTAGAGACTGTTCTCAGAAAAGACTGCAATGACTCCATTCATGTTGGCTTTTGCTCATTCACTTGACTTTTGAAGCCTGAGTCCCATTAGAAATCAGAGAAAGATTGAGGTATCATTGGAAATTGCTGAGCAGGGACCTGAGAGTATTTAAATCCTGCCAAAGAAGAGCGAGGGAAAGCACATACTGAAGGAAGGTCCTCAAAGGAAAAAAAGCTATCACATGAATGTTAAATGTACGTTTGGCCATGGTCCCAATATAGGCTACTCAGATAAAGTTGTCCAAAGTGAGACC
Organism: Aplodontia rufa; assembly: GCA_004027875.1. Taxonomy (NCBI): domain Eukaryota; kingdom Metazoa; phylum Chordata; class Mammalia; order Rodentia; family Aplodontiidae; genus Aplodontia; species Aplodontia rufa. The sequence goes on along the minus strand of PVKS010000852.1, from coordinate 82,333 downwards.
TACTCAAACCCACCTTCGTCCTTGTAGAGGTCTTAAACCACAGCTGCAATTTACCACACTATGACTATGAGGGAAGAGAAGGCTCTGACTATGGCTTATCTCCTGTGAGCAGGAACCCTGAGTCTGCTATGATAGCAGCTTGGAAGGAAGACAAGATAGAGCAGGTTTCTAGGGATGAGATATCCAAGAACTGTGTTCCAAGCAGGGGGAGAGGTAAGGGCACTGAGGCAGGAGCATGTTGGCATGTTCCCAGGCTATTCCCTGATCCTTGGATTTTACAGTTCAGATAATTTTTTTTTTTTAAAGAGAGGGACAGTGAGTGAGAGAGAGAGAGAGAATCAATTTTATTTAGTTTTTCATGTAGTCTTAGTTTCTTCAACACTTCGTTGTGTATGTGGTGCTGGGGTTTGAACTCTTGTACTCACACATGCCGGGCAAGTGCCGTAACCAACGAGCCACCGCTCCAGCCCCTCAGTTCATAATTGTGGCAGGTGTTTCAGATCTCAAGTGGTAGCTATAAATTTAAGTTTTTAAAACATCTTGGCTTTCATTTCTTAGATGCTCTGGGGAATATGTTATTCAGAAACTTTGCTTTGTTGATATACACTTATTTCCTCCTAGTACACAAAATTCTGAAAATCGGTGATGTCACTCTTTTCCAAGCATTGTAAAGGGAGGTTACAAAGAAAAATGAAGTTAAAGATACGACAACAATACTTTTTTTGGAAGTCTTCACTTGGACTCGTAGTTTGTGCAAACCATGATTTAAAGCTGTCTGCAGCAGTGTGGGTGAAGCTTGTGTCTGAAGGTTTCCAGAATGCTGAGGAACTTCTGGAGGTGAAACCCTCAGAACTCAGCAAAGAAGTTGGGATATCTAACGAGGAAGTCTTTAAAACCCTGCAGATTATAAGAGAATGTCTCACAAATAAACAAAGATATTCTGGTGCACAGAATCAGGCAAGAAGTGGGCAGCACTGGAACTTTCCAAGCAGGAGCCTACCCAGTGCTTCATAGTTACCTTCTGTTCAGCCTTAGATAATATTCTTGGTGGTGGAGTACCCTTTATGAAAACAACAGAAGTTTGTGGTGCTCCATGTGTTAGGAAAAAAACACAGTTATATATGCAGTTGGCCACAGATGTATAGATACCAGAATATTTTGGAGGAGTGGTAGGTGAAGCAGTTTTTATTGATGCGGAGGGAAGTTTTGTGGTTGACAGAGTGGTAGACCTTACTACTGTCTGCATTCAGCACCTTCATTTTATAGTAGGAACATACAGCAGAGGAACATCAAAGAAGATTTTGAAAACATTCTTTCCCATATTTATTACTTTTGTTGTCATGATCACACAGAGCCTACTAGTACAAGTTTATCTCCATCCAGATTTCCTTTCAGATCAAAGTTTCAATTAGTGACAATAGATGGCATTGCTTTTCCTTTTTGTCATGATCTTCATGATCTATTCCTTTGTACTTGGTTACAAAATGGCCTGGTGCAGCAAATGATCGGCCTTGCAAATAATCACAAGTTAGCTGCAATTTTAACCAATCAAATGACAGCGAGGATTGATAAAAACCAGGCATTGCTGGCCTCTGCATTTGGAGAAAGCTGAGGACATGCTGTTACAATACGGCTAATTTTTCACTGGGGCAGAAAGCAAAGGTTGGCAACATTGGACAAATCACCCAGGCGAAATGAATCTGCAATACTATTTCAAATCACACCTCGGGGATTTAGAGATGCTGCTGCTACAGAAGGTTCATTGAATACTCAGAAAGGGTCACGAGAACCAGAGGAAGAACAGTAACCCAAAAACTAATCTCAAAGTATACAAACATATTGATGTTGTGAAACTCATTGTTTATAAGTAGTAGATTCATTACTTTAAAATATAAACATACAGAATAACATGAATAAATCAGGATTATATGAAGTAAATGGGAAAAGTACTTAAGGAATATGATTCTCTGAAAAAGGCTTTTTAAAGCAGTGTTTTACAATAACATTTTGCTTCTATTTCACTTTCAGTAGCATTCAGTAGAGCTGACATAGGTATTACATTTTCCAAATGTGGAAAGCTTATCTCATGTGGCCAATCTGAATTTAACATTCAGACTAGCAAATTTCTTTCCTGATTGCCTAGAAAATCATAGGAATAAAAGATTTTCATATTCTTATTTGTTCTTCTCTTTAAACATAGTTGATAATCCTTTAAAATAACCTATTTTTATTATTATAAAGAGAAACAATGATTCAGCATATGTTCAGTTTTATGGGTAGGATACAAATTTTAGATGATCAAATTGATTTTAATGAACTCAATCCTGAAATCTAATACATTTGTTTAATTTTTGATGTTATTTTATAATATATTTTGTAAAAACATTGAAGCTTGGTGTTATCCATTCTAGAATTCTAGATTTATTAACATTTTCTTTTGAGTAATCTTAACCCTGCTTGAATAAATCAAAACTTTAAAAAAACCCCATAGTTGAAATGATCATTTGTTTTCTGATAATTTCACAAACTACAGGGAATGCTTAAAACCTTGTTACTCTGTTTGTGGAGGGAAAATAACCTATACCAGGAGTTATGAGTCAATAACACCTTGACAAAACTTCATCTAGATGTCAACAGACCAAATCACTTTGAAGCAGTTTTGATATCCAACTTAGTATAGGTATTTTCCTGGTTTCATGTAGTTCAGACATTCATAGCTATTTATCCCAGAAAACTATAGCTAGATAAATTCTCTACTCTGTTTTCAGCATTTCTCAAATGTAGTTTATTCCACAAACATCAGAGGGCAGCATTTGATAGGGATTCCTAAATGAATAGTTCTTTACATCTGCATGCTCCATCGAGTGATGCTTCTCTCCCTTTTCCTGGTTCTACTTCTGTTTTCAGACCAGGAAATGCATTTGCCCATGGCTTTCCACAAATCCCTGTCCCCTTCTTCCTCCAGGGACCCAAGGAACTGGCTGAGATATGTGCTGCTTAGTGCTCAGCATCTCTTCCCCTTCCTTCTAGGATGCTTCTCCATACTACACAAGCTGAAAAGCCAAAAATTCTGTCTCCTGATTCTTATAGTTACATTCAGATGTGATTTAAGCGTGGTTAGTCAGTTGGGCCTGTGGACATTTGGAAGGCAGACGTGTGCATGGGGATTCTCTGCTGTTTCTTCTACTCCTTGAGCAAGCCTGGTGTGCAGGGGTTGGACTTCCTATAGTGGCATCATGACATCAGTCACTAGTCCATTGGGGTCAAGGCACAGGGTGCTGGATAGGCAGTTTTTGCTGATGCAGCTATAGCAGTGGGAGTGTGACTTTAAAGGCATCAGCTGTAATAGTGGGGCATCTTGATCCCCAAAGTGTTGTTTAGGCTGTGAGTTTCTGGATCTTTAATTTCAGTAACAGTGTCCTGAGTCTTCACTTGCTCGGTTATGGCAGGGGTAGCTGGTCCTTTAGAAGCCAGTTCTGTGATCCTGTTCTGGAAGCAACTTCTGGAGGCTCAGCCTCAGACTCTCTGCTCTAGCCTTTCTAGTGTTTTGTGTGTACCTGATCCTCTGCATTTCTTAAATCCCTCCCAGCTTGAAATAAAGTGGTTTATGTTTTCTAAAACTGACCTTTGAATGATGCATTGCTGACAGTAAGCAAAAGCTGCAGCCCAGATACAGATCATGATCTGTGTCTCTGACCTTGGAAGGTTTCAGGTGAACTGAGAGGAAGTATTGCAATGAAACCTCGGGTGTGACAAGTATACCTTGTCCTACTTCTCAAGTAAGTAACTGTCATCTTACCACCGCTTCTAGTGTAAGGGATGCATGATGGGGGACCTCCAAGACTGTGTGCTGGAGATAAAGCTCACAGCTCTAATTCATTCAACAAGCATTTCTTAGCAGATGACAGATAGTTTAGGAAGTCTCATCAGGAATTGCCCATGCTAACACTAGTGTAGTGTGACTTCCCTGGTCCCACAGAGTCACTCTGGCTGATGGATTCTGATATCTGTTACTTGAGGAACCTATAGATCCAAGGATACCTGTCAACTTCCTCACGCACTCTACATACCTTCCTTGTATATGGGACACATCTGGTATGTGTTCCCCGGCACTGTTCTCACACCAGTGTAAGAAATACAGAAATCCATTTGACTCAGGGTAGACCTTAAACAAAATTCATTCTACTTATTTATACCTTCTAACCACTGCTCTTGGGGTATTCGAAGTCCAAGGATCTTCACATGAATCTTCTATGTACCACTCACTTGCAGAATGACACCCACTTGTACTAGCACAAAGAGTTTCTCTTTTCTGATAAATGTACAGATTTTTACATAAGGTACTTGGTAAACTTGCAAATTTAGAGTACAATCTACAATATTAAACTTAAAATTTTATTTTCAGGAAGGCACAACAGAAACTCTTCAATTTTCTATGACCAGCATGCTATGAGAATCCCAATTTGTAGTTAACTAACTCTTTTTAACTTAATTGTGTCAGTTGGGGCAATCTTCACTTGCTCATCTATGAAAGAGAATAATAAAAATACTACACTCATCATGGCTTTGTGAGGAACAAATGGGAATAAATGTTGGGCACATAGTAGTAACTTAACTATTTAATAGCTCTTAGTTATGGTTTTATTTCTAGTTGGCTTCCCCTGAATTTCTCAGAATTGTTAAGAATCATTAAATAAACAAATCTCTGCTGCTCCTCAGCTTGGAGACCACCACATAGAGCTGTTGATGTAATCAACAAGTCCTTCCCAGTGAACATTTGTAATTCGCAGTGTTTGCCTTTGTGATGTTGAATTTGGGGCTCATACTTGAATTTGCTGTGTCACTTGAGCCCTAGAGGAAGCCAACCTTCTGATAAAATTAGGAGGGCAAGAGATTGATCCAGGAGAAATGTCTGTTGACGATAAAAAGAAAACAAAGCAGGATTGGGCAGGGAGAGCCTCAGACCACAAAGCAGATCCAATAAAATCTCAGCCATCCCAGAGGGGAGCTCCAGAGCAAAGATTGGGAAAGGAATCTAGAGAAATGGCCAGACCCTCCTATCTTTGCTGTACTTGTTTCTTGGCTGGGGGCTTCTTTAGAAGGGTGGGATTTGAGTTTGAAAGTTAAGGCGGATCCTGAAAGCATTAATATCTGAGGGCATCTACAAGGCTAGGAGCTCCCATTGATTTTCATTGTTTTTCTGCTCCACCACTCCAACTCTGTTCTGAATTCCCTGCGTCCTCAGCTACCACCTCTTACCTATTAGTTTCACCCAAACTCTCATTTCATTCTTAAGGAATCTGAGGCCCTGCTAACCTCACTCTGCCCAGGTCAGGATGGCTGCATCTCTTCATTCACAGTCAGAAACAGACAATGGAGTAACGGGGTGGGGGGGGGGGGTGAAGTGCCTCTGGGATCCCCTGAGTTTTACACCCATTCCTCCATGACCCTATTGCATAATAGCAGCCACACCTCCTGCTACTGGCCTATTCTTGCTCCTAGTCCTGGATATAAGGAATTCACAGACAGGACAAAGTCTCCTAGTGGGTCTTTGGCAATGGTATAAAGTGGGACCACTCTCACTTCTATAACTTAGTTTCTGGACTTCTGATCCTTGTGGAGACAGTGACATATAAAGGTGTCTTATTCAGTGTATGTACTGCATCCTGTTGGATGGCACCCATCTTTGCAAAGAGTATTGCTTATAAATTAGGGGGAAGACTGTGAAATACCTATACCTTCAGTGCATTTCCTGATCAGATGCTGTACAGATGGTCCCTGACTTCAGATGCTATGATTTTTTCAAATTTATATTGGTATGAAAGCAATATGCATTCAATAGAAATAAAATTTGATCTTTTCCTGGGCCAGCAATATTCTCTTGAGCTGCTGCACAGTAGTGGTGAGATGCTGCTCACGGTAAGCCACTCAGTCAAGAGGGCAAACAACTGATACTCCACAGTGTACTGGGTTGCTAAGCTACGATATTTGTTATGTTAAGTGTATTAAGTGCTTTTTCACCTTGTGATATTTTCAATTCAAGATGGCTTTATCAGGACATAACCCCATTATAAGTCAAGGAATATCTTTCTTGTGTAGGATTCTGTGACTATGAATCAAGTGCTCCATAGTTGTTGTCTCTAAATCTGATCAAAATCCCATCCAGTCATCTTCCAATGATGCAGTGAAAATCAATTAATTTTATTTGTGTTGATCTTGTACAAATACAACTTGAGTGTAATCAATACACAGACATATGTCATGTATATGACAATCATATGTATATGTATATATATATATATTCACCTAATTTATGGTAAAGGTGACACTGTAGTGCTGGGGGGGGAGGTTTCAGATGATCCTATTAATAAATGATGCTAGTCAATTTGGCATCTGTATGGAAAAAAAGATATATTGGTCTTTCTTTACACTATACTAAAAACTAAATCCAGACAGATTGTTGGTTTAAATGTGGAATGGCAAGACAGTAAAGCTTTAGGAAAAGCATAGATTATTTTTTGATACATTGGAGTATGTAAAGATTTCTTAGAAAGATAACAGTGCTTACTAAAAAGGAAAATACTTATAATTAGACTTCACTGAAATTAAGAGCTCACATTTATCTAACTAAAAACATAGAATGTGAAAAAGCAAGTTAGAGTTTTAGAGAAAATATTTGCAATGGCACATATTCAACAAAACATACAAACTCATTTATATGAAGACTTTTCTTACAAATAAGAAAAAGACAAACCAATTTAAAAAAAGAGGCTCAAGAGACTTCAAGATGCACTTCAAAAAAGGAAGATACCAGTTTTGTTTGATTTGGTTTATTTTTAAATTTTAGTTTTGTTTCTTTTCTTTTTAGATATAAGCTATTGTTAAAATAAGTAAAATGTTAACGTGGTTCCAAAGTCAAAACTGATAGTCACGGAAGTTTTATTTCTATTTCTGTCCTCTCTACATTCTTTCTTTTTTATTTTTTTTTTTTTGTTCATTCAACATAGTCATAAAGGAAGGAATCATTGCCACATAATCATGATCCCATGCATAATGACAGAGGGCTAATATCCAGAATATACAAAGAACTCAAAAAAGTCAACACCAAAACCACAAATAATCCAATCAATAAATGGGCTAGCCCTATAGTATAATTTCAGGTCAGGAATTGTGACATCTCCTGCTTCCTCTTTTATGGTTCGTAATGTTTTGGCTATTCTGGGCCTTCTGTTATTCCATATGAATTTGAGAATTGCTTTTCTATATCCATGAAAAATGTCATTGTTATCTTGATGGGGATTGCATTGAATCTGAATGGAGCTTTTGGAAGAATGGCCATTTTGATTATATTGATTCTGCATAAACAAGAACATGGAATGTTTTTCCATCTACTCATGTCTTCTGAAATTTCTTTTTTTTAATGTTCAGTAGTTTTTGTTGTAGAGCTCCTTTATATCCTTTGTTAGGTTGATGCCCAAGTATTTTTTTTTTTTTTTGAGGAGATTGTGAATGGGACAGACTTTCTGATTTCTTCTTCAGTGGACTTGTTGCTGGAGTATAGGAAAGCTAATGATTTATGAGTGTTGATCTTATAACCAGCCACTTTACTTAAATCACTTATAATCTCTAGGAGACTTCTGGCTGAACTTATTGGGTCTTCTAGGTAGAGGATTGTATCATCAGCAAATAGAGACAGCTTGACTTCCTCTTTTCTTATTTGAATTCTTTAATTTCCTTCCCTTTCTGATAGCTCTGGCTAGGGTTTCAAGGACTATGTTGAATAAGTATGGTGAATGTGAACATCCCTGTCTTGTTCCTAAATTCAGTTGAAATGCTTTCATTCTTTCTCCATTAAGTATAATGTTGGCCTGGGTCTGTTATAAATGGCTCTTATAATATTAAATTATCTTCCTTTGATCTCTATCTTCTCCAGAGCTTTGAGCATAAATGGGTGCTGAATTTTACCAAAGGCCTTTTCTACATCAATTGAGATGATTATATGATTTTTATTTTTAATTCTGTTTAAGAGGTGAATTACATTTATTGATTTGTGTGTGTTGAAACAGCCCTGCTTTCCTGGAATGAAGCCCATTTGATCATGATGTTTTATCTTTTTGATGTATTTTTGGATCCAGATAGCTAGAATTTTATTAAGGATTTTTGTGTCTATTTTCATCAGGAAAATTGGTCTGTAGTTTTCTTGATGTGTCTTTGTTGGATTTTGATATCAGGGTTATATTTGCATCATAAAAAGTGTTTGGGAGGGTTCCAACCCTTTCAATATAAAGGAAAAGATTGTAGAGGTTCAGTATTAAATCTTCTGTAAAGGTCTGATAGAATTCTGCTGGGAATCCATCAGGTCCTGGGCTTTTCTTTTTTGGAAGGCCTTTGATTGCCGTTTCGATTTCACTACCTGAGATTGGTTGGTTTAGAATTTCAATGTCCTCCTGTGTTAATTTGGGAATGTCATATGTGGCAAGTTATTTGTCCATTTCTTCCAGATTATCAAACTTGGCAAAGCATAATTTTTCAAAAAAGTTCTGATAATCTGGATTTTGGGTGAGTCAGTGGTGATATCTCTGTTTTCCTCTTTGATTTTGTTGATTTGCTTAGCGTCATTCTTCCTTTTGGTGAGGTTGGCAAGGAGTCTGTCAATCTTATTTATTTTTTCAAACAACCAACTCTTTGTTTTGTTGATAATATGTATTGTTTCTTTTGTTCTCAATTTCATTGATTTCAGCTCTGATCTTCATTATTTCCTGTCTAAGAGGTTTGGGATTGGATTGTTCCTCTTTTTGGGATTGAATTGTTCCTCTTTTTGTAGGGATTCAAGTTGGAGCATAAGACTATTTATTTGGATTCTTTCCTGATTTTTGATGATGGCACTCAGTGCTATAAATTTACCTCTTAAGAATGCTTTCATACTATCCCAGAGATTTTGATACATTGTTTCATCATTCTCATTTGTTTCCAAGAATTTCTTGATTTCTGTTCTAATTACCTCTGTTATCCATTCTTTGTTTAGGAGGGTATTATTCAATTTCCAAGTATTTGAGTAGTTTCTGTTGTTTTTCTTCTGTTAACTGCTAAGATCATACAGGATACATGGGACGATATCAACTTTTTTGTATTTGTTAAGGTTAGCTTTGTGGACTAGGATGTGATCTATTTTGGAGAAGGATCTGTGAGCTGCTGATAAAAAGGTAAACTCAGCCGATTTGTGATGGAATATTCTGTAAATGTCTGTTAAGTTCAGTTGGTTTATAGAGTTGTTTAGGTTAGAGATATATTTGTTGATTTTTTTGTTTGATGATCTGTCTATTGTTGATAATGGTGTATTAAAGTCCTCCAGTATTATTGTGTTGAGATTGATGTCCTTGAGTACTTTTTCCATATATTTGAGAGGGTTGTAGTTGGAGGCATAAATGTTAACTATTGTTACATCTTCTTGATGAGTTGTTCCTTTTACTATGATATAGTGACCTTCATTGTCCGTTCTGACTAGTTTTTGGTCAAAATTAACTTTATTGGATACAAGGATATAAGGATTGCAATGCTAACTTACTGTTTTGGGCCACAAGCCTGGTAGACATTTTGCCAACCTTTCACTTTCAATCTGTGTCTATTTTTGATTGTGAGGTGTGTCTCCTGTAGGCAACATATTGTTGGATTTTGTTTTTAGAGGCAGTAAGCCAATCTTTGCCTTTTGATTGGGGCACCGAGTCCATTCACATTCAAAGTTAGAATAAATATGGGAATCTGGGTCCCTGATGTTGTAACTATTGCTGTGTTTTGGCACCATCTTGGATATTTTCTAGTGTGTTTTGTGATTATTGACCTTCTTCTGTTTAAGGGTTTTGGAAATTGTTTGCATGTTCCTCTGAATGAAGTATGTCTTTGAGAATTTTCTGTAGTACAGAGTTTGAGTTCATGTACCTTGCTAGCTTGAATTTATCATTGAAGTATTTAACATCCCTGTCACATTTAAAGCTGAGTTTTGCAGGGTATAGTATCTTTGGTTGAAATTTTATTTCTTTCAAAATTTGAAAAATTTGTTTCATGCTCTCCTGCCCTTTATTGTCTGATCTGAGAAATCCATAGTAATCCTAATTGATCTGCCTCTCAATGTGGTTTGGTGTTTTTACCTTGCTGATTTTAGGATTCTTTCCTTGATTTCTCTGTTATTCATTTTATACATGATGTGTCTCAGTGAATTTGTCATTTGGTTAGGTCTGTTTGGTGTCCTATAGGCAACTCGAATTTGATTTTCTGGATCAATTCTGATATGGGGAATATTCTTTTTTGGCAATTTGACTTAGAAGATTTTTTTAATTAGGTAATCCTTAAATTTATTCCAGTATATTTAAAAACCTAGACAGTAAATTATCTTTCTAGAAAAAATGTAATTTATCAAAACTGACTTGTGATGATATTGTACATTTTTTAATTTATTTTTTTTAAATCATAGAGAAAAAACCCTCTCCTTTTTTAAAGGAGCATTTACACTACGTACACATTCAGGTAAAATTTAAAGAAGGAAATTACTTCTAAGAAAATTATCCCAGCTAATTGTTACATGAATTACATATTATGAAATCCCTATGAAAATAACTCCTAGAGGGGCTGGAGTGGTGACTCAGAGGTTGGAGCACTTGCCTGGCATGCACGATGACCCAGGTTCAAACTCCAGCACCACATGCACAACTATGTGTAAGAGAAACAAAGATTAGATGAAAAAGTAAAGTTGATTCTCTCTTTGCTCTCTTACTCTCTTCCTCCTCTCTTTAAAAAAAAAGAAATTAACTCCTAGAAATCGAAAGCTAAATGATTTTATGAAATTGAGCATAGAAAATTTAAATGCATTATGTACTAGCTGAAACAGGATCTACCAAAAGAACTATGAAATTAAAAAGCATTTACATAGAATATCAAGGACTTAAGTCTTCTGTTTAGTTATAAATCTTGATACATGATAAAATCATTGATACAGATTAAATAAGCCAGCTGTCCAGGAGAATCGTAAGTTCAAAGCTAGCCTCAGCAGCTTAGTGAGGCCGTCTAAAAAAATAAAAAATGGACTGGATGTGGCTCAGTGGTTAAGCATCCCTAGGTTCAATCCCCTTGACTTAGAAGATTCTTAATGCCCCTTGTTTGTTGTTCAATGTTTTCTTCAGTCGCAATTACTCTCTTGTTATTTCTTCTCATCTCGTCAAATACTGCTTGGAAGTTCTGATCATGCACGGTAAGTTTCTTTTCTTATCTGTCCTCATTGAATTCAGTGTTGCTCAGCCTGTCTTCATTATCTGATGTTTGTTCTTCAAGAGCTGAGGTTCTGTTTTCTACTGAGTTTATTCTGGTATTAGTATCTTCCAACGCGCTTTTTATTTGTTTGACAGTATTCTTCAATTCTAAGAGCTCTGCTACATCTCTTTTCAGACTGTCTAGCTCTTTTTATGTGGTCTCTCATCTCCTGAAATTGCTCTCTTATCTCTTTCCTTAAATCATCTTTTAATTTTTGAGTGAATTACTAATTATATTGTTGATACATTTTTCTGTTTTCATCTAGGACCCCAACCATGGACATCTTGGATGGAGAGCTGTGGGGTTGAGGTGAAGGATTGTTTCCCTTTTTTCTCATTTTCAGTTACAGGGAGTGTTGCTTGAGATCCGACACTGAATAATTCTCTTGGGGGCTTTGCTGATGGTATTAGAGCTTTTTATCTCTTTGCTTAGTTGGGCTGGGGTACAATTTAGGTAGCAGAGTTCAATGGCTGGTACCGTAGTCTGTGAAGTATTGTGTACCTTTAGGTTTTCCAATACTTCAGGGGATAGGGGATAGAAGTCAGTAAGTGCAGCCACTGCAGACAACAGACAATGTCAACTGTAGCTGTTACAGCATTGATTAGCATCTACAGGAGCAATCAGTTTTTCAGATTTCTTCCTTGATAGCTTTCATGCTATACTTGGTTAGCAAGCAAACACCCGATTTCAAGTTGGCCTTCCCTTCAGTTTACCAGGACCTCTGTAGGTAAGGGAAAAAAAGGTCTAGAGAGCAAAGAGAATGAGGTAGACAGGTAGTGTGGAATTTGTGAATTAGGATTTAGAGCTACAAGGTAGTAGAGATGAAGTAGGCTATTCTGTTAGAAATAAGGAAAAGATAAAAATGGGGTGAGAGTGGGGTAACAATTTTGAGGAAGGATGAGAGAGATCAGAATACAGTTTAGGAATTGACAGAGTAAAGGGGAAAGGGGGTAGTAAAGACTGGGAGTCTTTTTAGCCCAAAGAGACTGAGGGGTGGTTTGCAATATTGCAGACTGTCACAGGTCAAACCCCAGCAATATGGACACAACAGACAAATACAACAAATCACAGTGACAATAGAAATCAATCAACGCCCCCCCCCCCCAGGAAATCCAATTCCAAGAACAACAGAGGAAAAAGAAAAAAAAAAAGGGAGGTGGGAAGTTTCTGAATTATTACCGCTGTGGTAAAAATGTACCGTGGGGATATGTGTTCATAGCTGACTTCTAGGTGGAGTCACTTCCCAGTTTAGTTTGTTGGAAGGAATGAATTTTGGTGATCTCAACTGACAGTGAGATTCCTAGGAGGCCTCCCAGTAATTTTCTCCTGAAGAGGGTTTGCAAACATTCACCTTCCCTGCTTCCTGTGAGAACAGATCAGGGCTACCTGAGTTGCATTCTTGGGCAGTTTGTTATCTGCCTACCCAAACTCTTGTCCCACTTCAGCTAGGGGTCCAGGAGCCACTGTGAGTCTCAGGGATCCTGGTGCAACTATAAAGGATTCTTGCCATTCCAAGGACAGTGGCTACCCTGAACTGAGCACACCCGAGACCATTATCACCCACTCTTGGGTGTTTTGAGGTCCCCACTTGCCCCAAGAGATGATGTGTGGGGCAGTCACAATTCCAGCCAGGGGAGGCAGGCACGAAGGAGACACTAGCCCAGCTAGACCAGTGTTTGTGGAGGTCTCAAATGCAAACACTAGGGTGTGCGGAAGCCCAGTCCCACTTGGAGCACCCAGGACCTATTGGACCACTTCTCCAACAGAATTCAGGGTCTGAAAGCAGAGGAAAGCACTGGATCCAGGCTGCCCCCTTCCGATCTCAGGTCCCTGAGGCTGAAGCTGGCCTCTGCCCTGCCTGAGAGTTTCAGACAGTATCTGTTGGACCTGAATGAAGACTTAACCCCCTCAGGGTGTTAGGTCCTATTGAGTAGAATCTTGGACACTGACTCCACCTGCAGATCAGGTGTGTAACAGGGTGGGTAGGAAGCCTCTAATTAGGAGTCCCTGGACCAGTAGGGAGGGTCCATCAAGCCCACAAGCCCTCAGAGTAGACAGTCAAAACACTGGGGATCTGGAGCTCCTCCTCCGGACTGTGCTCTCTATTCCTGCTTGTATCTGGTGGTTTTGGGTTCACTGTTCACGAAGTGGTTTCTTGTACCACCCTCTGGGAGGTTTCAAAATGGTGGAGCCACCCTGCTTCTTCATGTGATTAGATTCAGGGGACTCCAATCTATGTGTACTAAAGCCGTCCTTTGGTTCCTGCTGCTGCTGCAGCCCTGGGTAACCTGAGTCCCATGCCCAGGCTCTGCTGAGCACTCCTGCTGTGTTGGAGATTATTTAAGTGTGTGCAGCTTCCTCCCCCCTGGGACAGATTCCCAGCCCGCTGCAGGCTGGGTAGCAGGCCTTGGAAAATTATCAGTTGGGACTTCCTGCACTTCCAGCTTATCCATAGCTCCATGTCACTAAACTTCCATCCCTGGATAGTAACGAATTTGGGGAGAAATCTTGCCATCCACCCACCTCACAGTAAGGTACCTCTCCCACTGTTGGCATCCCATATTCACAGAGAGACTCTTTACTTAGCTCTGCCATGGGTCACCATGATCTGAATTTCTACCTTCATTCTTGTTCTCTCTTAGCTCCTATATTTCTTTCCCCTGTTTTTTTTTTTTTTGACACCATGCATTAAACCAAGAGTCTCTTAACCACTGAGCCATATCCCTAGCCCTTTTTATATTTTTGTCTTGAGACAGGATTTCACTAAGTTGTTTCAGGTCTTGCTAAGTTGCTGTGGCTGGGTTTGAACTTGTGATCCTCCTTCCTCAACTTCTAAGTAGCTAGTATTACAGGCATGCACCACCACCCCTAGCTCTCTTTCTCATTTTTATTAGGTTTACTTTTTTTTTGTTTATGCTTAGTGTTTTTAAATATAAACAAATACACATATATATTTTTATTCTCCTTTCTGACACAAAAATTAACTACATACTACATACTACATAGACAACATTTGATAGAATACTTTTCTTGTTTCATATATGATAGAAGTTATTTCCTATTAATAAATAGATCTCTTCCTCATGCTTTAATAAATTCTTTACATTCCATCATGTGGCTGTATCAGTTGATTCACCAGGCCCCCTACTGACATTTGGATTGTTTCCAATATTTTGTTATCATGAATAAGGTAATAATAAATACCCTTGGACACAGGGTGTGTAATATGTATAGAGGTACATTGTTAAGGATATTCCTAGGAATGGGATTGCTGGGTCCAAAAGTACATGAGGTTGTTTAGATCTTGCTAAATTTCCCTCCACAGGGTCTGCGCCATTTTGGATTCTCATGAGTAGTGTATGAAAGTGTGTGTTTCTCTATAACTCCACTAGTAGTTTATTATCAAACCTGGACTTTTGCCAGTGTGAGTGAGGAGTAGTAATTGCGACATGATTTTCCTTTGCTTTTTTCATATTATGAAAGAGATTAACCATCTGTTCATATGTCCAAAAGCTATTTTATTTCTTTTTCTATAAATGGTCTATTCTTTTGCCTATTTTTCTATTAATTTTGTTTTTCCTTTCACCTTTCAGGACCTCTTCATAAATTAGGGAGATGAACCTTCTATAAGGTGCCAATGCTAGTTGGACATTTGTATTTTGACTTTTTTTTTTTTTGTAAGAGAGAGGGACAGTGGGAGAGAGAGAGAGAGAGAGAGAGAAAGAGAGAATCAATTTTATTTAGGTTTTCACATGGCCTTTGTTGTTCCAACACTTTGTTGTGTATGTGGTGCTGGGGTTTTAACTCACGTACTCATGCATGCCAGGCAAGCACTGTAACTGCTGAGCCACTGCTCCAGCCCTGTATTTTGACTTTTCTTAAGTAAATGTTGCCATGCAAAAGTGCTTCACACTTTTTTTTATGTAATGAAATTTCTCAGTCTTTTATTGTTTCTGGATTATGAGTCATGATTTAAAAGGCTTTCCTTAGTCCTAGATTATAAAATAATTTATACATCTTCTTCTAGTTCTTGTATGGTTTCTTTCTTAGCATGGAGTTATCTAAATTGGAGTATATACTGGTACATGGGTTGAGATATGAATTGAATTCTATCTTTTTATTTTTATACTACTTGGGATTGAATCCCAGGGCTGCACATATTAGGCAAACTCTCTAATACTGAACTATATTCCAAATAATTTTTTAAAATTTTGAGATAGAGCCCCACTATGTTGCCCTGGCTGGCCTGAAATTTTTTATCCTTTTGTTTTAGCCTCCTGAGTATCTGGGGCTATAGGCAGATGCCACTGTACCTGACAAGTTTTTCTTTTCTTCCAATAGCTATCCATTTGATCCAACATCTCTATCCTCCCCAACAAAAATTAGTGATTTGAGATGTCACCTTTACTATATATTTAATCTGTGTATGTATTTGGATCTAGTTTAGGACTTAAAAAAATTCTGTTTAGAGTTCTAGTTCTATTATCTGTCTGTCCAATCATATAATAATTCTATGGTATAAAGACTTTATAATATTTTATATGTGATGTGAGCCTGTCACCCTTCCCACCTTTGCCTTTTTCTTTCTTAGCTCTTGCTCTTTGTACTTTCTTTCATGTAAGTTTAATTTTGTCTTCTCTAAATCATTATATATATATATGTATATATATTATATATATTATTAACTTTAGGAGAACTGATATATATGTGTGTATATATATATATATATGTAATATGTAACATATATTTATATGTATATTTTTTCAGTAGTAGGGGTTGAACCCAGGGATTCTCTACCACTGAGTCAAATTCTCTGCCCTTTTTATTTTTATTTTATTTTATTTTATTTGTTTTTCAGGGCTGAGGACCAAACTCAGGGTCTTGTGCGTGCTAAGCAAGCGCTCTGCCACTGAGCTAAATCCTCAACCCCTGCCCTTTTTATTTTGAGACAGGGTCTCACTAGGTTGCTCAGGATGGACTTGAACTTGCAGTCCTTCTGCCTCAGCCTCCTTAGTAGCTGTGATTACAGGTAAATTGGTACAAGTCGTACACCTGTAAGAAGAGACCATCAAGATATAAAGAACTGATATCTTTATAGTGATGAGTTTTTTTATCCAAGAACATAGTGTGAGTTTCAATTATTCAGGTTTAATTTTGTGTCTTAAAGAAGTGTTTTAAATTTTCCTTAATATATATTTCATACATTTCTTGTTAAACTTTTTTCTCTAGGCATTTTATGGTTTTTGGTAGTTTTTATAAATGGGATCTTCTGTTTCATGACATATCTAACTGGCTCACATTTGTAAATAGGAAAGCTATTCATTATTTGGTTCCAAATGAAATTTACATTTGTTGTTTTACTGAATTCTTTTTTTCTTTTGTTAGTAATATATCATTTTTCAAGAATGTATAGTATTGTTTTATATAGAAATATCATAAGTTAATTAACTAGTTTCTTGGTATTGGAATTTAATGTGTGTGTGTGTGTGTGTGTGTGTGTGTGTGTGTGTGTGTATCTTTTACATTTTTCATTCTTAATATAAGGAGGTGAATATACCTGTT
Source organism: Aplodontia rufa (assembly GCA_004027875.1). Classification (NCBI taxonomy): domain Eukaryota; kingdom Metazoa; phylum Chordata; class Mammalia; order Rodentia; family Aplodontiidae; genus Aplodontia; species Aplodontia rufa. The sequence goes on along the minus strand of PVKS010000852.1, from coordinate 65,470 downwards.
GTGAAATAATCTTTAGGTCTTTAACTACTTCATCATAATAAATCCCCGAAGTAAATTTGCTGCTTCAATGGACATGCAGTATTGAAAAGCTTTAAATATATATATTTAAATTGCCCCAAGGAGGGCTTTTACCCATTTATACTTTCAGTTATGATATCTGAGAAGGGAAAGAGTTCACTTTTAATGGACAAGTATAATGTCAGGTTTATCACAATCCTAGAGCAATAATTTCCAAGCTATTTAGCAACAGTACTCTCTGTTTAAAGATTCTGTTTTATGTTGAATTATACGAAATTGCTATTTTTGCAGGAAACATTGTTGAATGTCAGCATTTTCATATGGTTCAACCTAACAACCCAACCTGTAAAGCAGAAAACGAGTACACTTACTCTGCTTGATGTTGGAGTAGGAATGTTGAAAGGACCTCTAGCAAAGCCACATGCAGGAAAGCAGGTGTGGGGGCTGTGATCTCTTGGGGCCTTTGTCAGGGTGTGTGTGGGTGGATGGAGGTGGTGGGCAGTGTGAGGATCTTGGTAAACTGTGCAGTGAAAGTTGACAGAAAGGAAGAGAGTGTCGGCAGCTTGCAGGTAAACAGATGCTTAAAGCATGTGCATTTACCAGCAAGTCTGGTCTTGCCTTTCTGTGGGATTACAATGTCTGAGAAGCAGTAGAAAGTCCTTCGAGCATCTCCGTGCTATAGAAGAAAAGGTGTGGGTTCAGTCTCAGATCCATTATTTATTGACAGTATTACTTAGAGCAACTCTTTAAGTCTCTCTGTGACTTAGTGTTCATAACTGTGGATACAAATTTCTATCTTATCAGTTTGTTAACATAAAATGTTGCATTTATATACTTAACATATTGCATGGCACATAATAAATCCTCAAGAAATGTCAGTAATAATAATAGTTATTATCTTTCATTTATTCCATTTTCTCTCATCAACATTAAGAAAAATATCCAAATATTTGCAGACTTTACCTTATGGATTTTATCTTCCTGATATGTTTGTGACTTCAGCAGTAAAATAGAGGTAATAATTCCTCTTGTTGTATAGAAAGAGAAACTCAGTCTATTATTTAGCTCTGTAGGATCTTTAAGCACTGGAATTCATTATTATTCTCCTAGACTCCCATGTTGAAAAAGACTCAGAAGTCATCTGGTGCATCAAGTTTGATCTGATCTGATCTGGTTCACATCTACAATGTCCTTGATGAGAGATTAACAGGCCCAAGAATGGCAGCATCCATGATACCCATGCCATCAGTCTACTTCCAAGGTGTTATGATATCACTAAGTGTTTATGATATTTCCTTTCTTACTAAGCCCAGATGAATCATTTTAATGAATTCTGTATACAGCTAATACTAACCAATCTCATCTGTCTCACTGAGTTGAAATTCATGTTTTGTTCTGATGCAGCCTCTGCAGAGAGCTAACCAAAAACTGGAAATGCATTGCTACTTGCAAGAGCTAGTTTCATTTCTGGAAGAACATGTTTCTTCATTTCACTTTTGAATCTCTCACAATATGCGCATAAATTTTACCTAGAGATTTATAGAAGAAATAAGTAAATGAGTGAATGAATAAACAATGTGTAGAAGTGCTTTATAACATGCTTCAGATATTCTTAAAAATGTGTTGGTTCATCAAGCATGTATTGAGAACCTATTATTTTAAATATCTTTAATGTAGGTAATCAGGAAAGTCTCACTGGCATAACATTTTTATTGTGGTAAAATATGTTTAACATAAAGTTTATCAGTTTAACCATTTTCAATTTAGAGTTTGGTGGCATTCAAGACATTGACATTATGTGACCATCACAACATCCATCTCTAGAACTTTTCCGTCATCACAAACTGGAACTCTGAGCCCATTAAAAAAAAATCGCCATTTCCCTTTTCCCACAGCCCTGGAAACCACCATTCTACTTTCTGTCTCTATGAATTGATTACTCTAGGATCCTTGGAGGAGGAAATATGCAATATTTGCCCTTTTGTGTCTGACTTATTTCACTCAGCATAATGTCTTCAAGGTTCATCCATGTTGCAGCATGCATGAAATGACTTTTTTAAAAGTTATTTTTAATTGAAGAATAACATATCAAGAGAAAAGAGCATAACTTGTTCACAGCTGGAACACATTAGAGTAAGCAGCACCTAGATAACAATGGAAATGGACCAGCACCACAGTGTCCTCTCGTGCTCTCCTCCAGTCTTGACCCCCCCAATGGTGACCTCTATCCTGACATCTAACAGCATAGATTAATTTTGCCTAGTTTTTAACTTTATACATAAATCAAACTTGACAGTATTTTTTTCTACTTGCTTTTTTTTGCTCAATATTATGAATGGGATATTCTTCTATATTATTGTGTATTTATAGTTCTTTCCTTCTCTTTGCTATAAAATGTTCTACCATGTAAATATACCACAATTTATTTATCCATTGTCTTATAAATGGTTACTTTTTATTATTATGAATAATGCTGCTGCTATGAACATCTCAACAGGTCTTTTGATAAAGATGCGAATGGATTTCTATTATGTAGTATATTTATATGCATATATTCATATATGCCTATATATGCTTGTGATATGAATATATGATATGAGTATATTATATTCAGTTATATGTTCTTTCACAACAGGGAAGTGTTCTGAGAGATTTACCATTATGTGATTTTTACCATTGTGTGATCATCAGAGTGTATTTTACACAAACCTAGATGGAATGTATAAATCCATCTCTCAATATAGCCTCTTGATACAATCAGGAACTCAGTGGACATGAGCTGTGTGAAGCTGCTGCTGGTGTAACATGGCATACTGTTTGACAGAAACCGTCCTTTTCGTGTAAGTAGAGAAAGTATACTCTAAAGTAATGATAAAAAGTACTGTATAGTAAATATGTAAACCAGTAGCATATTCATTTATTAGCATTATCTAGTATTATGTACTGTACATAATTGTACGTGCTATACTTCTATACAGCTGTCAGTATAGTAGATTTATTTATACAGCATCACAGTTGACACCATAGTGTTATGGTTTGGACATGAGGTATTTCCCAAAAGTTCCTGGGTTAATTCAGGAATATTCATAGGTAAAATGAGTAGATTGTGAGAGCTATAACTTAATCAATCGAAGCTAGTTTGAATGAACTGACTGGGTGGTAACTGTAGGTAGGCAGGATGTGGCTGAAGGTGGTGTGTCTCTGGGAGCATGCCCTGGAAGGATCTGTCTTCCTTGCGGCCCCTCCCCTACTCCACTTCCTGGCTTCCATGAATGGCTCAGCTTCCTTCCATTCTTCTGTCATAAAGTTCTGCCTCACCTTGGGTCCAGAGCACTGGAGTCAGTCTCACATGAACTGAACCTCTGTAACCATGAGCCAAAACAAGCTTTTCCTCCAACTAAGTTATTCTTGTTGAGTATTTTGGTCACAGTGACACAAAGCTGACTAACATAGAAATTAGTGCTGGGAATTGGTGCTGTGACTAACCTGACCATGTGGTTTAAGTCAGTCTTTTGAGCTTGTTTGTGGAAGAAATTTGGAAAAGTTTGGACATGTAAGCTAGAGAAAAGTCTTAGAATTTTGTAAGCAGAACTTAATGGGCAATTCTGGAGCGAGTACAGAAGAACAGAATGCCTATAGGAATGTGGTTTCAGAATGAAATTAGGACTCTATTTGGAATTGAACTAGAGGTCATTCATTCTGGTAAATAACTTGTCTACATTCTTTCCATGATAAAAGTTTGTGTGAGGTTGAATTTAAAGGTGATGGGCTGATCTGGCAGAAGAAATGTCAAGGCTTAGCCCAGTTGACCGTGAGAACTTACAGCAGAAAGCAGAGCTAAAGGATTTTAAAAACTTGGAGTTTGCCCAGAAAAATGCATGTAAAACTGGGCCAAGGAAGATGTGCTAGTTGAAGAGATTACAACCCTTAAGGGATGCTAAATACTTTATGCAAAGATAATAGGAAAGATGGCTTGAGGGCACTTCAGGAATTAGCATGACCATAACAAGGCATCCCTAGCTCATCTCCAAATTTCCCCAAATTCCTTTCACAAATCAGAACCAGAGACTTCTTGCCTATTCCTGAGATGCCCTCAAGCCATCTCAAGCCCATCTCAAACTCAAGAGTATAAAAGTAAAAAGTTCTTTAAAAAGAGACTTTGGGGGTACCTGGGAAGCTATTTTGTCATGCTCAACCAACCAGGTACTCAGAGGCTTACAGCTCTGCTCCCAGGAGGCGCAGTTACTGCTTGAGCTGATGGCAGAACTTGGCATTGTTTGTGTGATGTTAGTTCAACAGGAATATGGGATGCTGGTGTTAAGGGGTCCTGGAGGCTTCCCCCAAGATTTCAGAGGAAGGCCTGCAAGACCAGGCAAAGTGTAGCAGGGTAAGAGTCCCATGTGGCTGCTCCTGAGAGAAGTTATACAAGAAACTGTGAGGGTGAAGCTAAAGCTGGAATGGAGACCCCAGAAATTCAGTGATGCCAGTTAGCATGACTGTCTGCCAAGGAAAGCTACTGGCTGTGGAGGGAGCCAGGATAAAAGAGAGGCCTTGTGTACCGAATCCAGCAAGGCCAAAGGGAAGGGGCTTCCCAAGCCTTTTGAAGAGCTCATCTCACAGCTGTGTGCAGAGTTAAGGGACCTGTTTGTATGGCTGGGTTTTGGTCTTGTTTCGGGTGTATTCCCGCTTTCCATGTCTCTATTCCTCCCTTTTGGATTGGGAATGCCTACTCTATGCCATTGAACATTGGATATTGTTAGGTTGGTGTGGCTGAATGGGGGCAGGGCATCAGGCAGGCCATGAGCTTGAAAGACCAACCACTCAGATGCTGGCAGACAAGCCCCAGTGGTGTCTCGCAATTGCCTGATGATGGTTGGAGTCCCCAGCCAATCCTTGAAGGACAAGGCCCCCAAACTTCCTCTGCTCACCCCAGACTATAAAGTTGCTGCCTAGCCGAGAGCGTGCCACTTCCCCAGCCTGCCATCCCTTTGGCAGACTGGTGAACCTGGCCAGCAGCAGCCAATCCTAATAAAAAGGTTTTTGCTCAGCTGCTGTTAGGTCTGACCCCCATTTTTTGAACACCCACAACTGGATTTACACCTATGTTCTGATTTTTACAGATACACGTAACTTGCTTTTGATGTTTTACAGGGACTCACAGCCAAGAATTTACCTTGAGTCTCAGGTGAGACTTTGGGCTCGGACTTTTGGGCGATGATGGAACTGTTAAGACTATGGGACTTTTGGAGATAAACTAAAAGCATTTTACTTTGTGAAACAGGCATGAACTTTTGGGAACTGGGGCAAAATATAATGGTTCAGATATGAGGTGTATTCCCAAAACTCCCCTGTTAATGCAGCAATGTTCAGAAGTGATTGGATTGTGAAGGCGGTAAGCTTGATTGGTTTAACAGGGTGGGGCATAGCTCTAGGGGGTGGGTGGGTCATTGGGGGTGTACTCTGGAAAGGTTTATCATTGTTTCTGCAGCCCCTTCCCCTTCCCTCTGTCTACTTCCTGGCTGCCATGAGGGGAGCAGCTTCTCTGCCACAGCCTTCTACCATGATGTTCTGCTTCACCTTGGGCCCAGAACAATGGAGTTGACCCACCATCGATTAAGTGTCTAAAACCATGAGCTGAAGTAGAGCTTTTTCTTAAGTTGTTCTTGGTGGGCATCTTGGTTACAGCAACAAAAAACTGACTAACATAGCATGTGATACACATATATATTCAGAGGTAGAAAAGCTGGGTGACAGAGCATGCCTGTATTAAGCTTCAGCAGATTTTCTAAGTGCTTTTCCCACTTAGAAAGGGTCACATTGAAGCTGTGGTGTGAAGGACAAAAGGGAAAGGAAGCAGCCTTGAAATTACTATCTCTCCACCACTATGATGGAAATGTGACCTTTCTTGAAGCTGTTGGAGTCAATGGGAGGAGTCTTCCAACCTCCTTTCCGCTGTGGTCTCCAGTGACAGTATAGAGAGGAGCCCCAGTCATTTTGGTCAGACTTAGGGAGATGAGAGATGGTGCGTGATGACTCAGCCCCTGGGCTCCACTTCCCAGAGCTCCACTCACCACATCAGTGAGCCTGGCCTTGGGGTCGGGGTGGAGACATAAACACAGCTAGTGTGGATATCAGTTCTAGCAGAGATGTCGGGAGCCAAAGCCCAGAAGAAGAGGAAAGAACCAGGATAAATATGTCAGTGGAAAAAAAAAAAAAAAACAAAAAAACCCCAAACCAAAGGAGAGACTTGAAAGTTATGTCTAAAGAATTGTTTAAGTAACAGTGGCAAATGAAAACAGAAGGCGTCTACTGCTAAAATAATCAGTGGTACCTGCTTCATATTCCCAGGCATCTCCATGTTTTTGGGAAGTCTTGGGACTTTGGGCTTTTCCAATTGTGTGGCCTGGGATGAAAGCCAATTGATGGAAGTTGGAATTCAGAGCTTTCATCTAAACAGAAATTAAAGGAAGAAAAACACTGTGGCCTGAGAGTCTGCTTCTTTGTCCTAAAACAGAAATAGAAACATACCTGAGAAGTAATCCCAAAGGCCTTGTAGGAATGGGTCATTTTGGGAAAAAGTTTCCAGTGGGGAAAGAAAAGTCTAGTTGTTTTGCTTTTCAGTGTTTTAGAGCTTCCTCAGGGTATGGAAAGTTTTCAGTGTACTTCTTTAAGGCAGTACTCATAAAGTCCTTTCTTTTAAAAGAACTCAGCAAAAGTGACTGGTGTGACAAGCAGAGGTTCTCTTTTGCATGCATGTATCCACAAGTGACTGGTCCCTGTTGTTAGGTCTTTAAAGTGATCAAGCAGGTGTACAGCAAACTGCCATTACCCACAATGCCCAGGCTAGGAGGGATTGTTGAATAATCTCATGCCAAAATTCTTTTGTAAGTTGCCTGTCTTTCTTAGTACAGGAAGTGAGATTTTAATAGTATCTCAAGGTCACCATTCTGAACTGCAGTTGAGTGTTCATGCTTGCTGATTATAGAGTCATAGATGTAAAGACTCTTGAAGTTTAGAATGCCTCCTCTAACAAGGTGTATATGTATTCTTTCTTTTCTTTTTTTTTTAAACTGGGAATTGAACCCAGAGGTTCTTAACCACTGAGCAAAACCCCCAGACCTTTTTATTTTTTTATTTTGAGACAGGTTCTCACTAAGTCGCTTAGGGTCTCACTAAGTTGCTGAGGCTGGGTTTGAACTTGGGATCCTTTCACTTCAGCCTCCCGAGTGGCTGGGATTGTAGACGTGCACCCACTGTGCCTGGTGGTGTATGTATAGCCTAACAGAATTTCTTGTATCCTTGTATTTCATTTGTTATTTCTTCCTGAGAGTCCTCTGGGAAGGCAAAAGTTAAATTAGCTAAGAATATTCAAATTTCACTTATCTGCAACATATGTTTTTCTTTCTATATTTGTGGATAAAGAAAGGGAGCAGGAGAGAAAGGGACCATTTAAATATGAGACCTGTGTGGTCTGATCTGTTTGATATGTCACATTGAAATAAGTACAACACTGCCAACCCATACTACCAAAAAGCAATAAAATTATTTATCAGGGACTCTCAAAGGATGTCAAAAGAATACCAAGCAGAGGTCCTAAAAATAATTTTTCTCCATTGTTTCCATTTCTTACCCACTGTGTTCTTTCCTGACTCTCCTAGTCATCCAATCTCAGAGTTCTAGTCTCTTTACCCTTCCCCCATCCACATAAATAAATGAATAAATAGATAAACACATAAAGCTAATTATTTTTACTCTTCTTAAGGTTCAAAGAAAATCCCAGGCTGTGTTTTATCTTGTATTTCTCAGTTTTTTTTTCCCCATTATCCTGATGACCTGAATGAAATCTCTGGAAGCAAGTTAGCATCATAGAAGGGGAAGTTGTGAGCTCTTATATATCAACGTTTCGGTTCCAACTGCACAATAATTTTCATCATAATCCATAGTTTCCCAGTCATTAAATGGCAAAATTTACTTTTCAAGGACAGGCAAGGTCAACAGAGTTAGCAGTATCTGCACTGTTGAAGACTGAGGGAAGGGACAAGGGAAAGAGGTGAATTATGGTACAAGATGAGCATCAGTTTTGAGCAGAGATGACTTTCTTCTTGGCCCTACCTCCTCTCTCCTCTGATGACATCATACATGCTTAGGCTTCTCCTTGGGAGCCCTGTTTTTGAAACCTGAGACCATAAACCAATACATTATCCTCTTAGAAATTGATCTACATTTTGGTAGTTATTTGATTTTAAGAAAACTATCAGAGGAAACTGAACATCAAGATCAAGTTTGGCCATTTCCCTGCTAGTTCATGTCAAATGACTGAGAGTGTCTTCATTAGGATACCATTTCTCTGTTAAAATCAAACACTATCTGATCTTTGTTTATCCAGGGGCAGGTATGTATCAGTGCAAATGCTTAATGTTGAAACCTGAATCTGGGACAGAATTCAGACCAGGCAGAGGGAGTGTGAGAGAATATAGGGTTAAAAACATACAGATCATATGATTCAGTAAGAGTTAAGCACAACTAAAAGTGAAAAAAGAAAAATACTAAATACACACTAAATGTAGACATGCTGAAGAGATTTCCAATAAGAGGTTTTTCATAGAAATGATAGAAGGAAAAAAATTCCTTAAAAAGTAATACATTTAGAAATTTTTTTATCACTTTTCTGGGTAAATCTAGAAAGAGCTATTTTGACAGAACCTAGCTGTCTTGGGATTAAACTTCACAGCCCTGAGAGAAGGAAGCAATTACCTGTTCATTTATTCCCTAATTTTAAATACATTTCTGTAGAACTTACCATGCACTAAGCAAAGTTTTAGGCCTTAGGTGTAGGGCAGGGAATAAGACCAACATGGTCCTTGTCCTCCTGGGGCTTACACTATGACAGGAAGACAGATGCTGAATAGGTCATTACTAATTGAGAGCACTGAGAGTGGCGGCAGGGAGGTGCATGGTGAGTGCTACCTTCTATAAGTGGTTGTTGTCAGGTATTTTGGTGGCAGCAAGGAAAAGTTGACTTACACAGTGCTACTGAAGCTTGCCATGGAGAACCCATGGGGGAAGCCATGGAATGGCATCAGCCTTGGCTTGCTCTGTCATTATACATTTGTTCTTGATTGTTTGATAATGATTCCCTCCTGATTGTAAGACTGTCTTTAATGAATAAAATTAAAAAAAAAAATAAAAGAAAAGGCCTTATGGAGGAATATAACCAAAAATGAGGACAGGATGGTAAGCCAGGTGAATGTCAGCTGAACGGCTCAGGGGCCAGTGCTTCACCTCTAAGCATAGCCTTTCTCGTTCCCCTGAAAATAATATGTTAACAGAGTAAGCAAAGAGCTCGTAAAATGCATGAGGGCACACTGACCAATCAAAACATACCATGCATTCTTTTCCAGAGGATTGGAAAAGACATTTACTTTGAAATAATTATCTGGCAATAGGTTAACCTGGAAAAAAAAATGAAGCCATAATTATTTTTCAACAGAAGTGGAGACTTATTCAGGCAACTTTCTGAAATTGTATATCTATTTCATAGCACTGGAAGCTCAAAGCTATGTTTTATGTTCTGAGGGTAAAGACACGATGTCTGTTTTATTTCACAACGTGATTTGAAAGCATTTGCGGGACAGGATGTTGTTTTGGTCCAATAGGTTGTTCAAGGTTCCTTAAAACTTTTATCCAGTAACTGCTTTCAGCTTTAAGAAATTAATGTTTCCATTTGGATTTCAGGTCCAAGGACTATGTATAAGCAGATTTTTCTGTTTTTTATGCCTTATCCCACCGCTAGTGTGGTTTAAGGTAATCAATCATATAACTGAGAGTTAGAGGACTCTGGCTAACAGTTTCTACACAAATAAAACTTATATTTGAGTGCAGAGGGCAATTGTTCAAAGATTGCAGTAATAGGTTGGAGTCAAACCTCAAAACTGTTTCAGATTTGAAGTTCATATGCTGGTTGGGAAGGTTGTGCCTCACGTGGATTCAGGGACGATGCTGCCAGGGTTCCTGCTGGCAAAATGATAATACTTTATGGGCACACTAACATGACTGATCCTGTTGATTATTCAGCAAGCCTCAGGAATCTTGCCAAACTCCAGAAGGAAAACTCACTCTCTTTTGTTTTTCTTGGGGACTCAAATCTAGGGTTTGTGTTTAGGAATACAGTGAAATAAATCCAAGTGGACAGAGTGACCTCTTTGAGGACCCCTTTCACCTTTGCGGTTCTATTCTATCTTCCGGTGCTCAGCACTTTCCTAATCCCCTCCAGAGGCCTAGAGTTCACCACTTATAGAGCTGTACTTGGCCCAAGGTTGCTGCCTATTCTGATCTTTCCTCCCAAGTTGTATGCTTTTCCACTGTATGCCATTCCTGATGTTGCAGTAAAAAAAAATCTCCATAAACTTGAGTCAGAACAGCACAAATTTACTATCTTCCTATTTTGAAGGTGTGAGGTCTGAAGGGGTCTTATGGGGATAAAATCAAGGTGTTCTGCGTTTCTTTTTGGAAACTCTGGAGGAGCAGCCATTTTCTGGCTTTTCTGATCTCCCAGAGGCTGCCCACATTCTCTGGCTTGCATCTCCCTCTATCTGCGAAGCCAGCATTGGCCAGTTGAGTTTTCGCAGCACCAGAGGCTTCTAGCTTTGCTTTCCCCATCACATTTTCCTTTGACGCTTACTCTCCTGTTTTCACCTGGCACACTTGTGCTGACCTTGAGCCCAGATGGATGATCCAAGACACTTTCCGTATTTAAAGGTTGGCTGATTGGCAACCTCAAGTTCCTCTTACCATGTAAAGTAACATATTTGCAGGTTTGGTGATTACAGTGTGGTTATTTTGGGGAAGTTATTATTCTGCCCACCACATCCACCTTCAATACTATTGTCAAAATTTACTTTTATGTTCTCCAGTGACTCCCTACTAAGTTAAGAAATAGACCGGATAATCAAATCCAACATGTATTAAAGGGAACTATGTAGACTCCGTGCTTGCTTATTCACCCGTGTTTGCTTACATATCATACCATAGTCCTTTCCTAGGGTGAACCCAGATGAGCCCTCAGAATTCTTTTTAATTCTCTGGCAACACCTTCCTTATGATGCTTTGCAATCCTGCCTTCTTGCCCCTCCACACCTCCCTGCCTGAGCATCTGCGGATCTTTCTGTATCTGCAGGTTAGATTTCCTTGGGTTTCGTGTAAATGGAATCATTCATGTGTAGTCTTTCACTCAGCTTCTTTCATTCATAATTATTTACTCATGTTGCAACACGAGTCATTCCTTTTTATTGCTAAGCAGTATTGTCACATTTTTATTTTTATTACTGAGCAGTAGTCCATTGCACGGCTATAACACTATTTGTTCACCTGTTGATGGACATTTGAGTTCTTTCTGCCTTTTGGCTATTAAAAATAAAAACTGATGTAAAAATGTATGCACCAACTGCTGGGTGGTGATGGTACACACCTGTAATCCCAGCTACTCAGAAGGCTGAGACAGCAGGATCACAATTAGAGGCCAACCTGGACAACTTAGTGAGTCTGTCTAAAAATAAAATTTAAGAACAGCTGGGGATGTAGCTCATAAGTGGAGCACTTACCTAGCACGTAGGAGGCTCTGGGTTCAACCCCAAGTCCCGCCACCCTGCCACCTCTCTCTCTCTCACACATACACACACATACACATACACAAATACATGTGTGAGTCTTTGTACAGTCATAAGTTCCCTTTTCCCTTGAGTAAATGCCTAGGAATTAGATTGCTGGATAATATGATTCATATATGTTTAAATTTTTAAGAAATGGACAAAACCTTTTCCAATGTGGTTTTATCATTTTACAATTTCCCCACCAATAAATGAAAGTTCCAGTTTTTCTCCATCTTCAGCCATGCTCTATAAATTCAGTCTCTTTAATTTTAGCCATTCTAATAGATATGTAATAGTGCCTGATTACGGTTTTCATATATATTTCCCTAATGACTAAAGATGTTGAGTTTCTTTTCATGTTTCATCTGGGTATCTTCTTTGATGAAGAGTCTGATTAAATCTTTTGCCTAATTTTTAGTTGAGTTGTTTGTTCTCTTATTATTGAGTTTTAAGATTTATTTATATATTGTAGATACAAATTCTTTATCAGTTATGTATGTGCTTTGCAAAGAGTTTCTTACAGTTTGTAGCTGGCCCTGTTATTTCCATTTTTCATTTAAAACACTATTTTTAAAGATTAAACGTTTTTAATTTCAATGATCAATTTATCAGTTTGTTATTTTATGAATTGTCTTTTGGTGAGATATCTAAGAAATATTTGCCTAACCCAAGGTCACCACAAGTATTTCATATTTTTGTGACTGTTATAAATACTAATGATTACTATTTCAATTTCAGATTCTTTGTTGCTAGTATCAGATGTCATGCTGTGTAATTCTCCAGCATGCCTAGTTAGCCTAGTTTTAGTGATGTCAAGATTAATCATTGAGTTGAAGAAGTTCCAACTTTCCATTGCAAAGTTCTCTGTCCATCTGTCACTTAATATTTTTGGACCACTAATATTGCCTATTCATTTACTATTTTTTGGATCATGAATATTGTCTTAGATGAATTATTTCATTAAAGGTGGTAAAATGTGATTTTTAAAATTTATCATTCTTGCATTCAATAACTGTAATTCATTTATAAATAAATTTCCTTGATCACTTATTTTGTTAGCCCGAAATACAGTATAGAAAACGATATGAACACTTGTTTCCTTCCTTTTATTATTTTTAATAAAGATTTCATGCTCTGGTAACTTCCAAAAGTGATCAATGGTTTTTATTTTACAGAATATCATTGTGAACATGGGCATTTGCATATATCTGCTGTATTTCACTTCATTAGTGATGTCATTTTTTAGATACTTGAGTTGCCCCATCTTTGTCCAGTATGAATTCCTTCTAATTGGCTCCTGTGTTCTTTTAATATGACACTAGTAACCATTAATAACTTTCTAGCTTTTAAGCAGGACAAGATGTCTCAGGTTCACCCTGTTCATTTCCTGTTCCAGATTTGGAATTGACATTTCTATCAGGTGCTCTGGTTCCCTTTTTGGAGAAAGGGTATTCAGAGATCACAATCTATGAGCTTGGGGTGGTCATTGCTCCTGAACTGTCCTTTGTTTTCCTTCCTTCCTCTTTTTTTTTCCTTTCTTTTTTGTTTTGTTTTGTTTTGTGTGTGTATTTCCTGGGGATTGAACCCAGGGTCAATCAGTAAAGGGGCACTTTACTGCTGAACTACATACCCAGTCTTTAAAAAAACAAAAATGGGACAGAGTCTTGCTAAGTTGCCAAGGGTCTCACTAAGCTTAAAGCTGGCCTCAAGCTTGTCATGCTCCTGCCTCAGGTTCTCCAGTTGCAGGGATTATGTCATTGAGTTCAGCTGTCCTTATTTCTTCTCCTCCTTCTCCTCTTCTTCTTCTAGCTTTATAGTTATACATAGTAGTTGGGTTCATCCCTGCTATCCTTGTTTCTTTTTTCTGGGGGGCGGGGAGTGGAATACTAAGGATTAAACCCAGGGTCGCTTTACCACTGAGCAACATCCCCAGCCTTTTTATATTTTTATTTTAAGACAGTGTCTCCCTAAATTGCTTAAGCCCTCCCTAAATTGCTGAGGCTGACTTTGAACTTGCGATCCTCCAGCCTCAGCCTCCCAAGCCATTGGGATTACAGGAGTGTGCCACCATGCCTGGCAGTTCTTCTTTCTTTTAATGATGTATGTTCATAAATGGCAATCCTTAATTTTAATGTTTTTCAAATTTATTAACATTTTCTTTTATGCTTAATCTCTTTTGTTTCTCTGCATTGAAATTATAAAAATATTCTTCTGTGTGGTTTACTAAAAAGATTTATTGTTTTGCTTTTTCTCTTTGGTGCCATGAATTAACTAAAGTTGATTTTGTTGCATTATTACTTTTTCCCTTAAATAATGCTGTTTTTCTCTTGACTTATTTAAAGGTCCACCCATTTCTAACTGCTATGCAGTGCTACTAATCAAATGTCCATATAGGTTTCATTGAAATTCTAAAAGTATATACATTTTATTTTTCTGCCTGTCCTTGCACCAATCTCATTCTTTCAGGTACTATAGCCTTTATTAAATCTTAATATCAAGTAAAGTCAATACTCTAACTGTAATAGACTGTTCTTGGCTTGTATATATATTTGTCTTGTCAGTATCTCTCCATAAAACTTTTGAGATTTTAGTTGATTTGCATTGAAACTCTAGATTAACCGGTAGAGCTGCTGTCTGTACAATGGTGAGTCTTCCAATCATGCGCATGGCATATTGCTGCATCTGTTTAGGTCTCCTTTCATTTTCCATATTACAACTTTATAGTCTTTGTCCAAGAAATTTTATAAATCTTAAATTACATTAATTCTAGTTACTTAATATTTCTGAAATTATAATAAATGGTATATTATTTTCTGTTTCATTTGCTGAATGTAACTCATGTCTAGAAATAACAGATTTTATTTTGATTTTGTATCTAGGTAGCCTGTTAAACTGAATTATTTGCCACAATAATTTATCTCTAGATTACTTTTATTTTCCATGAAGAGTCATATTACTTGAAAATAAAGCTATTTATATTTTGTGACAAATCCTTATATATCGTATTTCTCAGATGTGTGTGTGGGTGCTGGGGTTTGAACCCCTGTACTCACGCATGCCACGCAAGCACTGTAACCACCAAGTCACGACTCCAGTCCCAGTCTTGTATCTTTTTGTCTAAGAAGGTAATGTTGACTAGTTGTGGGATAGTACCATTCTTATTTATTTCTTGTGTCGAAGGAAAAACTTTCAATGCCTCATAAAAATGTTGGCTTGTGGAGTTCAAGTTTTATTTGTTTTTAAAATGTTGTTATTAGTGCCTTATAGTTACACATAATGGTGGGGTTCATTTGGACATATTCATACATGAATATTATATAATTTGCTACATTTCAATTCCCAATATTTGCACTTCCCTACCTCTTCTCCCTCCCCTTCTTCTTCTTCTATGCTACAATTTATTTGTTTTTAAAATTGATGCATTACAGAGACACATAAAAGTGAAATTCATTGTGATATATTCATACATGCACATAGCATAATTTGGTCAGTTTTATCCCACAATTCCTCCCTTTTCCCATCTCTCCTCCCTTTCCCTAAATCTTGTTCCTCCACTCCACTGTTCTCCGTCCTATTTTCATGCTATCCCCCCCTTTTCAAAAAAGTCAAATTTTATCAAATTTTTTTCTGCGTCTATTGAATTTATCATGATTTTTCTTCCTTAGCTTCTTAATATGACTGACTATATTTATTTGTTAATCGAAGTCTTGCTAAACTGCCCAGTCTGTCCTCAAACTTCTGATTCTCCTGCCTCAGCCCCTGAGTGGCTGAGATTATAGATGTGCATCGTTACAGTTGGCCTAATTATTTTCAAGTGTTAAAACAACCTTGAATTGGTGACGTGAGCATCCATGGCTAAATTACATTACACTTTTGCTACTTTCATTGGCATTTTAAGGGTAATAGAAACTCGGTGCATATTTTCAACCTACCATCTTTCCCTCCAAGTTACTACGCAGTAGTTTTTGCTGTCTAATTATTATGTTGGCACATTTACTCTTCTCTACCATCCTTTATCCCATGAATCCTGGCACTGCTAATTGCATTGTCTACTTGTTGAAAATGTAATGAGTTTTCCCAATGCTTCGCTTATACTACATTTTACCTACAGTTGTCCCTTGATATTCCATGGGGATTGGTTCCAGGATACCCCTTGGATACAAAAGTCTGTGGATGCTCAAGGCCTTTATGTAATGTAACACAGTATTTGCGTTTAACTTATACACATCCTTCCAAATCATCTTTAGGTTACTTATAATAGCTAAAACAATGGGAATACTATGTAAGTAGGTTTTTTGCTCTTTCATTTAAGGAATGAAGACAAGACAGAAGTCTGTACATGTTTAGTACTGACATCCCCCCCCCCCCGATATTTCTGATCTGTGGTTGGTTGAATCTAAGAAACAGACCCATGAATATGGAAGTCCCACTGTATTTTGCCTATGCCAATTTTCTTTTATTAAATAGTGAGATCATCATCTTGCTTGCATCTTTGTGCTGTCAGATTCCTGACATAGTATATGGCTAGTAAATTTGTGATGAAAGAAAGGCTGGAAAGGAACCTCTATATTCCCCTGGTACCTGTTAAAAGTCCCTTATCATTACATGGCTATTTGGCAGCTGCTAATAATGAAGGCTGCCAAATGGTGTGCAAGAATGTGTCAAAAGGCCCCATGTGGTGTATAAATTGCACTAGTATAAACCATTCTTTTTAAACGTTCAAAGAATTTTCACAATTATCCTCTTATTTAAAGTAAAATAAAAATGAATTTAAAACCCCAACTCAGGACTGGAGCAGTGGTTTAGCTTTGGAGTGTTTTCCTTGCACGCACAAGGAACTGAGTTTGAACCCCAGCATCACATACACAACTACAGGTTGGAGAAACAAAGGCCAGATACAAAAATAAATAAAAATTTATTCTCTCTTTAAAAAATAAACTAATTGGGGCTGGAGCTGGCTCAGTGGCTGTGGCGCTTGCCTAGCATGCGTGAGGATGTGGGTTAGAACCCCAGCATCACATACACAAAGAAGTGTCGGAGCAACAAAAATCGCATGAAAAACTGAATGAAAGTTGCTTCTCTCTCTCTCACTGTCCATGTCTCTTAAAAAAGTAATTAAAAAATTAAAAAACTCTAAAACTGAATACAAACAGAAGCATGACTGTGAACTGTGAAATGTATAAATTGGTAACTTCAGCTCTGCTTTATAATATATATAAATGTAGCCCAGAGATACTCCAGGATCTTTTCAATGGACTGGGTTCTCGAAATACCCTTCTCAGGGGATGGGGATAGAATATAAGACAGAGGAGGAATAGCCATGGATCTGGGTCCCCATCCATGTCATAGTTCTGCTGTTGTCTCCTTTACATATTGGTGTTCCAAATTCTTTTTCTTTGGCAAAGAGCTTTGTTGCCAATCACAACACACATCCACTAGCCTTTAAGCACCTACTTGCTTTCTGGCTCCATGTAACTCTTCAAGTTTATGTTGTACTTTCCTTGTCCTAGACTTGGTTTCATCTATGTCCCCAAGGAGTTGTTACCTGTTGGTGGAAACATAGATTCAGAATTCAATATCTGGACTCTAGGTGTGCTTATTGCTACTGGTACCTCATTGCTTCCAGCTGTTTTCAGGGGGCAGTGCCAGGAAATTTCTTTTATTAAAAAAAAAAACTTAAGTATGTATAATTCAAATCCACTGACACATGGCTTTTTCTTTATCTGCCCTCATTCCATTTTTATATCTTACTTACTTCTCCTATAATGAAAACCCTGCTTCCCAAATACAACCACAAAATTCACTCATTTTCTCTATGCTACAATGCAGACAAAATAGTTTTCCAGCTATAGGGCCAGTACCTAGATTCAAAGCAAAAACCACTAGAGTTTACATTTCTTTGCTGTTTTTTTTATTACATCATTCTAAGAGTATAACCAAAAAATTACGTTTAAAAGTCATTTGAATTATTTACTGTGTGTGGTTAAGTATTCTATTGATTTGATTTACAGGTATTTCTGTTTGTATTCAATTTTAGACTTTGGGGTTTTTAAATTCATTTAGATTTTATGTTAAATAATGTTTAAAATATTAATGTTTTATAGGTGAACACAAACATAAATATGTCACTCAGAGAAGTCCTGATTCTTGTTTCTTCACTCCCTACCCTGTTCCCAATTACTCTGTATAGATAATCATTTTCATTTGCTGTTATGTTTTCTCTGCTTCTTTTCCCAGAAAACTGTAATATAGTCTTGTTTCTTATAAAAGGTAGCATATTCTAATAATGTTATTATATATTGCTTTAATATTTAAATATATTTGAATTTATCAGGTTATGATTTTATGCCTAGTATTTTTATTCCCAGTATAAGAATCTTCTTTCCTGCTCCAAGGTAACAAAGATTTTCTACTATAATATCCTCCAAATTTAAAAAGTTGTCTTTTACG
Source organism: Aplodontia rufa (assembly GCA_004027875.1). Classification (NCBI taxonomy): domain Eukaryota; kingdom Metazoa; phylum Chordata; class Mammalia; order Rodentia; family Aplodontiidae; genus Aplodontia; species Aplodontia rufa. The sequence continues at coordinate 47,354 of PVKS010000852.1, read as the reverse complement.
TTTAAGCCACTAGTCTCCCTAGACTTGATTTTGTGTATGGTGTGAGGGAATGATCTGTTTCATTTTTTAGAAAGGATATTCATTTATCCTATATACTTTGTTGAATAGTCTATGCTAGTCTATGCTTCCCTACTGATCTTTATTGTTATACTATATTGCCATATATCAAATTTCCATGTTTTCATTGGTCTATTTCTGGGGTTTCTATTCTAATTGTCATTCCATCTATTCTTGAGAAATCTTATTTTGAAATTTCACCTACTTTTTTAGTTCTAGAATTTCCGTTTTAAAAATATTTACTGTTTCTCTGCTGGAGGAATTTTTTCTACTTTTTCATTCATTATGAGCATGATTTCTTTCCATGTGCTTGAGATCGGTTATAGTAAAGACTTTTTTTTTTTTTTTTTTTTTTACTAATTCCAATACCTTGCCAGTCTCCACTGATTACATTTCCTCTGAAGTATGCATCATGCTATCCTATTTTCGTATTATTTTACTTGTGTTTTGTTTTCATTTCTTTTTTGTGTTGGGATTGAACCCAGGACGTCATGCATGGTAAGTACACATTCTACCACCGAGCTACACTACTAGTTCTCACATTATCCTAATTATCCTATTTCTTTCACTTTATGAATTTTGGATTATATCCTGGGGATTGTACATGACATTTACAAAAGTTTCTGAAAGTTTTTGTATCCTCCAGATGTGTTGATATTTGCAGACAATTTTGCTAGACTCAAAGATCCACCTTTGTCTACCTTTCTGGTGAAATTTCTGTCCAACTCTCTTAGCTTTAGCAGTGCTGCTAAACTCTGCTCCCCATTTGTGTAATTCAGGAAACAGCCAGGATTTAAGCAGAGTTTTACATGTGGAATTCGGGCTCTCTTTTTTGTTTCTGTTCTTTCCTGGATCTCTCCCTTTACTTTTCAGCTGCTGTGTTGTCCCCAAACTCTGCTCTTAGATTTTTAAAGTCACTGAGACTGAAGTCTTGTGTTTAAGTTTTAGACAAGTAATGCCTGCTCTCAAGTAAAAGTCCATTAAAAAGTGGAAAATTTGCCCAGTTCCATATCTTTTCATCTCATTGTAGACCCCTCTCAAGTTTCTGCCTGATTTTAGTTTCATTCTGGTTTTCCTAGGACGTTGTTTCCATATTTTCTTCCAGAATTTTAGTTGTATGTGGTGGGTTAGTCTGATTGAGGCCACTCAATTATTACTGGGAGCAGAGATCCCATAGGTGTGATATCTTGTATGGTGAATCTCCTCACCTAATTCAAATTCTTTACCGGTGTTACAGCCATTCTTGTGCAGAAGTTTCAGCTAGGACATTCTTCCACCTTCCAGGTCTAAATTGAAGGATTTAGGAATTAGTCATACCAAAGAGAGGATTTCAGAGTAGAAGAGGAAGCTGTCTGTTTCCGCTTTGTATGCCCTTCCTTAATGTTGGGGATCATGGCAGTCGGAAGCATAGACATGATACATGTGTGAATACTTCGTGTGTTGGTGGTAAGTCATATAAACCAGGACGGAATATCTACGGAAAAGGAGTCTTTGGTTGCATGGAGAAACAACTGGGAAGTTTGAATATGGAGACAGGTGAGCTAGCAGGAATCAGGTAAGAGGAGAAGCTAAACTAAAGCAATGTCAATATGAATATAGAAAGAAAGCAGGTTGGAGAGAGTTAAAGCTTGACAAGCCTTGCATTCAATAGTGTTGTGTTTGCTATGGTTTGGATAAGTGTTCCAAAGGCTCATTATTAAAAGCCCGGTTACCAGCCTGTGACAATATTGAGAGGTGGTGTACCCTTTAGGAGGTGGGACCTAGTGAGAGAAGGTTCGTTCTTTGGTGGTGGTGCGGTGACCTAGAAGGAGCTATTGTGACCCTGGCCTCTCCTTTCTTGCTCTTTCACTGCTTGGCTGCCATGGGGTGAACAGGCCTCCGCCGTGTGCTACCCATCGTGACACGCTGCCTCACTACCGGAACAGAAAGCAACGAGGCCAACTGACCATGAACTGAAAGCTCCAAAACTGTGAGTCAAAACAAACTTTTCCTTTTTAAGAGTTGATTTTTTTCAGCTACTTTGTTATAGTATCATAGAGTAGTAAAGGAGATGAGAAACTTTTTTTTTCCATCAATGAAATCATAACATGTGTCAACGTCTTACTTTGCATACACAAATAATAACACTAATAAAGTCAGAAAATGAAAAAAAGAAGCCCCCCAATTCTACCATCCTTATATAATTACAACTGTTTTATATTATTTTTCCAGAACTTATGCAGAAATAAGTGTTTTAGTCAGTTTTTGTATTGCTGTTACCAAAACTGGACAAGAACAACTTAGATGAGGAAAAGTCTATTTTGACTCATAGTATCAGACCTTCAGTTCATAGAGGGCTGACTCCATTGCTCTGGGCCCAGCACATCCTGAGAGAAGGGTGTGGTGGAGGAAACCTGGTCAGTTCATGGTGGAAGCAGAGAGGAAAGGGTTGAAGGGGCCACGGGGAGGATGTACCCTTCCAGGGCATGCTCCCAGTGACCTACCTCCTCCAGCCACCCCCCACCCCCACAGTTCACCCTGTCAGTCCATTCAAACTAGGATGCACTGATTAGGTCACAGCTCTTACAATCCAATCATTTTATCTTCAAACATTCCTGCATCAGTGCTTTTGGGAGATATCTTATATTCAAATTCTAACAATATTTTTCATAGCTATAATCATACCCAAGTATGAACATCTTTGATATATCATAGTTTTATATTATTTCTGTCATCTCACATTCGTTTTCCTGACCTTTGTAATTATAACCTTTTAAATGTTTGCATAGTATTCCTTTATTTCATGCACTCCAGCCTTTTAAACCATTATTCAATTCGTTGGAAGTTTATATTACTACTACTCTAATGTTCCATGAACATGTTTATGTACCAATTAATCTTTCCCTTTTAAATGGATACATTCTTAGCCATAAGACGTCTGTATAAAGAGTAGAAACAGTAAATATTTTTTCATATACATTAATATTTAATCACTAGAGCTTTGACATTAAAGCCCTTCAAGTGATGTATTTTCGGATCTTTGTATTTTAGATCATTACTGAGATATGAGGACTTTGCCTACAAAATCTTTTATAATCCCTAGTGCATAGTTGTGTTGAATGAGTCCATGAATGAATATATGAATGATCAATTCATTTGCAATAGGAGTTTCAACCCATTTCTTAACATCTGGATGTAGTTTAAGTGTGTACTTAAAGATCTGGAGAAGCATTTAGACAAAGAGTTCACTCCTGTGATCTAGGTTTTACAGAAGTCTGGAATCTTGCCTTGAGAACATAATCTGCAACAGTATCTTTGTGAGAATTTGGTTTTGCTTCTGCTATAGACTCAAGTGTTTCCAGGACTACCTTCTGAAAAAAGGGAAAGCAATCTTTCCTGGCTGAAGGAAGCTTTCCCATTGCTTTTTATCTCAGTGTATTTGGGGGCTAAGCATGCACCAGGATGTTTGGGTGTCTTGACTGTATTCTCTTATGGGGTTCAGCAAAAAACTAGGTTTATTCTCAATTTAAACTGGATCGTTGTTTTTGTTTTGTTGTGCCATGATGTTTTTCTTTATACAGGGAAAAAGAAAACAATTTCAATTCAGATCAAAGTGTTTGAAAGTTTGATTTGGGACTCAGCCATTTAGAATTATAAAGTTTGAGATGGAGCTCTTATATCAGTATCATTTGTCTTTAATTAGCAGAAAGAAATACTAATCATCATACCTTGTGCTAAGCCTTGTTAGGACACTTTCCTTACATTATTTCACTTAAATTCAATCATTACAGTAACTTTGTGAAGGAAATATTTTTATTATTACCATTTTGTATTCATTAGACAAATGATGTTTTGAGATCTTAAATCCCTTTTCCATAAGCATGTCAAAGTAGTAGAGTTAGGATTCAGAGACACTAATGTCTGTGCTCCTACATCCACTTACAAAGTACTTTCACACAAATCCTACTCTCTCATTCACAGCTGTAACACAGGGAGGGAGTCTAATTAGTCCTCTCTGGCACTGGTGGAGACAGAGATTTAGAGATTATGTTCCTGCTATCCAAAGTCACGCCGGAAAGAGTTATCAGAGCCGGGGTGTGAATGAACACCTTCTAGTCCTTATTCCATAGTGTTTCCACTCCTCACTGCCTCCCTAGGAATTGTCTGCACTAACATCTACCTACAGGGAAATAGGAAGTCCACAACATTGCCACAATTTACCAAGATCATATAGTTAGTTAAAAAACTAAGGCTAGATCCCAGGTTTTCTGTCTCTCAAGCTAGTGTCTTTTCTACTATGTTTATGTGGCAAACAAAAGTTAGTTTTTTTTTAAAAGCATGTTCAGTGTGAGTAACAGAAATGCTGTTAATACAGGTTATCCAGTACAGAGGCCTTTAATTCATTTTCATTTTGTCAAACTGTCCTCCACCATGTGAGATACCTAGCTGATCTGTTAATCATTGAGTATATATCGAATGATTGGTATGAATGTGCCCAGCACTGGGCCAGCTCTTGATTAGGGTCCTCACCATCAGGAGAGTCTCAGGATTAGCCCCTCTTCCTCTTGTAGTGTAGACCTCAAAAGCGCCAAAGTAAATAGGATTTCTTCCTTAACAGCTGTATTTATTTTGGGTTGTTTCTCCACCTACAACGCCCATTTGCTGTCCTCAGAGCTTCTGAACCTGTTTATTTTCAACCTCCTGGAGGCAGCCAGCTGTTGTATTCCTATTTCACAGCTGAAAGAAGTCAACAAGTTCTTCTAAAGGGAGGCAAATCATTTAAGATCTTCAAGGATATAACCCAAAGCAGCGTTTACCAACTGTGGCTGTTTCCTGTGTAAGATGTCATCTCGTTCTCTAATGTTTTATTCAAACAGATTCAAAAATGTAATTGCAAATTGGACTTGAGCACTGAAAATTATACAATAATATAAGAAGAACTAAGGAACAATTTAAGTTTGGGGTTTAAGTGAATGCAATTGAACAGTATCTTCCCCACTGGTGGCCAGAGTGAGCTCACAGAAATTTTGTTCGAGTTCCGTGTGTGTGTCTGTGTGTGAGTGAACTAACATTATAAAGTTAAGTTTTCATAAAAATCTAGATTCTGATTCTTTTGAAACACCAAATCTGTCAGTATTTGTTTATCATCCTGTTGGGCCTCAGCAGGCTGAAAGGGTCAGGGTGTTCGATAAATCATACCCTCCCCAGTTTGCCGTAGTCCTCAGCATTCCCTGTTTTATCCCCAGTGCTGAAGCCAAAGCTCAGTTTCCTTGTATTTTCAAGCTTGCAGGATTGTTTTCTTTTCTTTCTTTCTTTTTTAAATGTGGCCTTCATTGCTCAGACACTTCCTTGTGTACATGGTGCTGGGGTTCGAACCTATGTCCTCACACATGCCAGGCAAGCGCTCCAATCGCTGAGCCACCACTCCAGCCCCTCTGTATGCTTTTAAATGAAACAAAAGAACATTTTCTAAACTCGGTAATGTATCAATAATCAACACTTACAATATCCACCCTCATCCAAGCTTCTGGATCAGTCTTCTTCCTAGTCAAAGTAAGTTGCAGAATAGCAGGTAAATTACAAGCCAGCTTTAATTTGAGTAATGGTTAATACAGCAATAAATTTTAAATGACAATTGCTATAACAGTAATAATAGTAGGTTCTTTCACTGAGTTAGTTGCATGGACTAAACACTGTTAAATAATATACCTGCTTTATTTCGTTTAAGTATTATATCAGCCTGTGAAGTGCGTATTTTGAGGAAACATAATATAGATCTCCTGCATTTCTACAGATTTTTCAAGTGAAATACTGGCTCCCGTGTGTTCTCAAATAACTTTAAAAACATGCTTTTATGATGAATATCCTTGGAAAAGAGAGTATTCCTCCTGTCAGAGCAAAAGAGAGAGATGTTTATTGACCATTGTAGAAGATTTGGGTTCCTTAAACCCAGTTTCCCTTTTATAATGTAGCTGTCTTTGCCTCTTCCTGTGAGAATTCAATCCTGGCATGCTGGCACAAAAATATTGATACTCTGACTACTGCTTTTACCAGAAAACGTTCTTTGTCTCAGAACCAGGAATCTTGTGTCTTCTACTAGTATCCATGAAATTGTGGAAGGCTAACCTATTAGATTTCAAATAGGGTAGTGTCTCAGACCCTACACAGATTTTTTTTTTTTTAAAAGAGAGGGACAGCAAGAGAGAGAGAGAGAGAGAAAGAGAGAATCAATTTTATTTAGTTTTTCATGTAGTCTTAGTTGCTCCAACACTTGGTTGTGTACGTGGTGCTGGGGTTCAAACCCATGTCCTTGCACATGCCAGGCAAGCACCATAACTGCTGAGCCACTGCTCCATCCCCACTGCACAGATCTTTGAAAAAAATTTTTATTCCCACTTTATATAACATAAATAAATTTAAGATGTTTTTCACTTCTCATATTTATTACATCTGATCTGGTACCTCAGTAGTGGAAGTTCTGCCTTGTTATAGATATTAAATCTCCTTTTCAAAGCATGTTACTGTGCCAAAGTCCCACTTCTATTCTCTGTCCCAGAGATAGTCAGCCATCCACCCATCCATCCATCCCAATGTTGACTAAGCACATGGAAATCCATTTTGTTCTCGTGGGTTCTCTTAGGGAATGAAGTCTTTGAAAACCATCTCCAATTCTCATAGGATCGTGGTGGAGATTAAGTAAAAATAATGGGTATAAAAACATTGCATGCAAGTGATCTCCAACTTTAGGCTGCATCTGAATTATTAGAATACTTGTTTAAAACACTGAACCCCCAGACATCATCTTTAGAGATTTTTGAATAAGAGGTCTCGATTAGGACCAGAAATCATAATTTTACTTAATAGAGTCCCGAGGAATTCTGGTGCACGTGTATCTTAGGCTTCTTTGACATGTACTTGTATATGGGATAAAATCAAACATGTTACATGGTACACCAGACTCTCCACTGTTTGATCCTTGCTTATCTTTTATGCTGTCCTTCTTTGCATTCTAGGAACTAGCAGCTTCTAAGACCTTCTGCTTTCATTCTTCTATACTTTGGCCATTTTTCTTCTCTACACAGACTAGTTAGCTTCAACTCATCCTTCAGGCTTCACAAAGTCTTCCACCATTTCAAAGGATGACGGATATTCTTTCTCTTTCTTCTGAAAATGTGCTGTGTGTACATTCATCATTTATTTCCACTTTTACCAAAATTATCTGCTACTTATGTGTGTCTGCCTACCTTCAGACTGTAAACTCCTTAAGGGGAACCAATTGTTCCCCTTCACCCTTATATGGGAACCCTTTTCTGGGATAGTACAGTATCTGTATCACAAACAAACATTGGGTTTTAAAATTGACTTTTGTTGGATGAATGACCGAATGAATAAAAATAGCAGAATGAACAAAGCCATTGATTTGCAGTTATCTTTCAATGCAAAATACTATGAATGATTCACTCTTGATTTCCCTGAAAACATTTATTTCTTCTGATTCAAAACCAGAAACACAAGAAAAGGTGGAAAGAGCAGAAAGATACATTTTAGCACAGATGGAGAAATTACAGATAATTTATCCTAGCCTTTTTTTTTCAGGGAAAGAAATCAAGGTTCAGAAAGGATGAGTGATTTACCTAATATCACATACCTTGTTAATGGCACAGCAAGATTGGAGAGCTGTACCTCTTTGCTTTTGTTCCTAAAAGCCCAGCTGAAGTTTTCCCATCCAGGCTTTCACTGACCTCTTTTGGTATTGATCATGTTGCTACTTTATATTATCTGAATAATTCATAAATCATGTTTTACATTAATTTACATTTGATGTATTCCCAATGTTAGAGGTATTTTAAAAAAAATTTTAGTAAATATCTTTAAAGTCTAGATTTTGGTTTTCACATGCTATAAATCAATTTGCCTTCTCATCTCGGTTGATTACTTTCTGATCAAACAAATTTTTCTAACAAATGTCTTCTTCACTAGTATTTAATGGAATAAAGTGCCATATATTAATAAATAAGGTCTCCTTAGCTTCCCAAATTCATCCAAAGCACAATCATCCCCATCTGTGTTTCCTCTCTCACTTTTATAATCAGATGTGGAAAATATTTAATATCCCATTGAGTTCTCCAGTTTAAATCAGTACACATGATAAATTGCATGGGGGTGTTTAATTTGCTCTGTAACGGAAAGCTTTATCTTTGCTTGGCGGCCCGACTGTAGTTTAATAAAGAAAGGCCCTTTGAATACATCTTGTGCAATATGAGGTCTGAACCAAGTCTATGAATAATTTATCAGGCAAGGATCTTGCTTCTGTTTATTAAATTATATTATGGAGACCATTAAGACTTGATTTGAGCAGTAGGTTCAGAGTCCTAAGAAGTGCCAGCTAGGAATATGCAGAAAAATGTTGCCATAACTCTTCAAACATATGGCTAAGTTCAGCGGAATTTGTTAACTTTTTGTGTTGTATCCAAAAGTTTCCAATTATCAACAAAAGATGGCATACCAGCCCAATTACTCCTGATGTGTTCCAGTAAGGGTTTCCAAGTAACCATAGTTGTGTGGGTGTATGTGGTCTGAAATAACAGGAATCGGTGAAAATTTCAAGCATAAATACACAACGGAGATCATTTACATATCACAGGCAGACAAACGTATCCCACTGAGCTGAATGTGCTTTCAACAGGAAGCAGGGATTTTTTGGGTTACCTCCCAACCCTGATTCCCAGCCGCTGTAAACTATTCGAGATCATTTTGTTTCCAGTTTTGCAACAGACGTCTACAACAGCTTATTTGCTTCATGTGTCAACAAACTTGAAAAACACAGTGCCTGTTACGTAAGTTAATCAGAAATGTGAAAAGCCATTGTTAATGACCTGATTACCCCTAAACTTGCACAGAGCAATTATAGGCTGAGCAAGCTTATCTTGCTAAGCCTTTGCATGACCCCTGGATTCCTAGATAACTCCTATACCCATTGGGTTGAGTTCTTTTTAAAGGTTATTTATTTTTAGAGTGATTCTGTGAGCCAAAAAATAACAAAGGAAAAAGGGAAAAGAGGAGTTGTAGAGCTTCAGGGAAACACACACTGCCTGCTTTGGAGGAAAACCATCCCTGGGGATGAAGCCAAAAAGAGATTCCTGAAGGCAAATCCCTGGCTTCCCAGGTCCTGTGGCCACAGACACTATTGTCTTTATCTATTTTTTTTTTTTTTTAAAGAAAGAGTGGACAGTGAGAGAGAGGGGGGGCGGAGAGAAAGAAAGAGAGAGAAGCAATCTTTATTTAGTTTTTCATATGACTTTCATTCCTGGGACACTTTGTTGTGTATGTGGTGCTGGGGTTTGGATTCATGTACTCATGCATGCCAGGCAAGCACCGTAACCACCGAGCCACGGAGCCCCCATCTGTATCTTAGCAGCAGAAACTACCAAGTCCCTCTATGAAAGCGGAAATAGCTTCAACTTGATCTTCCTTAAGTGAAATTCAGATCATGTCAACAAACCTTTTCAGCTTCTTCACCATTTATAAAGTCAAGTACCAACTCCTTAGCCTGACCTTCAGTGCTAAAATACTTTTCTAATCTTATCTTCTGCTGTAGTTTGTATCTTAATTGTCTCTTTAAGGTCCATGTGTTAAAGGCTTGTTCTTCAACTTTGTCCTATTAGAAGATGGTGGAAACCTTCAAGAGGTGGGATCTACTGGGTGATCTTACATCACCAGAGGTATGCTTTGAAGGAGATTATTGAATCCTGGTCTCTTCCTCTTTATTTTTTTGTTTCCAGCCATAAAGTGAATGGGCGTCCTCTACTGTATGCTGCCACAGTGATGTATGGTGATGTCACAAGCCCAAAATAATCAGACCAACTTGTCAGAGTCTAAAACCTCCAACCAAAACTGTGAGCCAAAATAAACCTTTTTCTCTTTAGTTTATTTATCTCAGTTACTTGTTACAGTAATGGAAAGCTGACTGACACATTTTCGATTATCTCATTTCCAGGTAGTCCCTGAAATATTAGTCTGTGATGATTCAACTTATGTGTCATTTTGGCTCTTCCATGATGTCCAGACATGTGTTCAACATTAATTTGGATGTTTCTGTGAGGGTGTTTTTCAATGTGATTAATATTTAATCTATTTTGAGTATATAGATTGCTCACCATATAATGCAGATATATGTAATTCAATTTGCTGAAAACCAAAACAGAACAAAATCCTTGACATTTGTTCTGTGTCCCCCAACAAGAGGGACATTCTGCCAAAATATAGCCTCCAGATTGAACTGCAACATTGTCTCTCTCTGGATCTCCAGTTTGATGACCTTCCCTAGAGATTTTAAACTTGCCAGTCTCAGTAATCATATGAACTAATTCCTTAAAGTCTCTTTACACACACATATACACACATATACCCTAATGTTTCTGTTTCTCAGGAGATCCCAGACCGATGCATAGACCCAGACTTTTCTGTTTTGTAGTCTTTGTTCATATAATATTACAAATAGGATTGACAGCAGTATTCTCATTAACTCTAGAATTTATTGAGTACTTACTAAATGCCAATGACTTTTCATGCATTGTTTCATTTAATTTTCATATAAGTCTATGAGTTAAAGACTTAGAGTTATGAATGATTTGCTTAAAATCACAGAACTGGTAAGTGATGGAGTAAGAGGTTTGACACAAGAGTTTTGTGTGTGTGTGTGTGTATGGTTCGGGGGATTGAACCTTCGACTTCATGCATGCTAGGCAAGCCATTTACCTACCACTGAGCTACACTCCCAGTCCCTAGGAGAGTCCTGTGTCTGCTCAGCACTGAGTCTGAACTCCCACTAGAAGTTGTATCTCTGAAACAGTTCATTTTCTGTAACTATTTTTTTAAAAGACAGGGACAGTGAGAGAGAGGGAGAGAGAATCAATTTTATTTAACTTTTCATGTGGCTATCATTGCTGTGACACTTAGTTGTGTATATGGTGCTGGGGTTTGAACCAGTGTCCTTTGCATTGCAGGCAAGTGCCTTAACCGCTGGGCCATCACTCTAGCCCCTCTTTACCTATTTTTAAATAACTTGGTAACCTAAGGGACATGGTCACTCCAGGTCCCGTTCTTGAAGGCACACGTTGGAGCTCTGGGATGCAGAGGGTGTAAGGTTTCTATCAAGGCCAGGTAACTGTTCCGGAGGCAGCATTGTACCAGCTCAAGAGACTTGATTACAAGCACTTCCCCCCGCCTTTTATACTCTATGCTATTTGCACATCTTTATTGGGTATGTTATAGTAATTTAAAACACATATACAGTGTGTAATAATCAAATCAGAATAATAAGAATTTCCAAATCTTCAGACATTATTTTTGTTAGGAATTTCATACTTCTTTGGTCATTTTGTAATACATAGATTCCATAAACTGTTTTAACATTATGTTATTCTACTGGGCTAAAGAAGAACCTTAAATCACTCTTCCATTCTGTGCTTTGGTGCCCCTTATTGAACTTCTTTCTGTACTACCACCTCAATTTCCAGGCTCAAGTGACCACTACCGATTCTGTTTACAAGTAATTTTTCTAAACTCCATATTCAATGATGTAACATTGAAGCTTGCGATTGGCCATGTTGGAGTATTTGCAACCTGAAAATCAGCAAATGTTGCAAATCAGGGCTTTTACCCCGCTAGAGATATCATTTATCAACAAACTACCCAAAGATGAAAAGGACCCATGATCCCAAATGCCTCTTGCCTTTCCCCTGCTTCCTTTGATCCTTCCAACTTTTAGATCCATAAAACTTTAAGTGCCATCTGTAAGTGGTTGGTCTGACAGGTAACAGGAAGAATACTATGGTTAATGCCATCTGGTTCCTCACAAAGAACAGGTCCTCAGGGGGAAAGATCAGATACACAAATAACAAGAATCATTGCTACTGATGATCTCATTTTGTTTCTCCCCATTTATTTTTATAGTTAAAGTGTTGATGTTTATATGTATATATAAAAGGGTAGAAAAATTTAAGTGCCATGAGGACTGAGAATTTGGCATTTCACTACTTTTGCCCATGTACTAGATTGCATGAGGTATATGACAATTGCTGAACAGTGAATGGATAAAATTCCGTTAAAAAATTGAGAAGCCAGGTGCAGTGACACATGCCTGTAATTTCAGGAACTTGGTCTTCTTGTTCATCTTCTTCTTCTTTTTTTTTTTTTTTTTTTTGAGAGACAGGGATAGTGAGAGAAAAAGAGAGAAAATCAATTTTTTTTTTTAATGTGGATTTCATTGCTCTGACACTTCCTTGTGTATGTGATGCTGGAGTTCAAACTCACACACTCACGCATGCCAGGCAAGTGTGGTAACTGCTGAGTCCAATTCTAGCAGCTTGGAAGACTGAGGCAGGATGAGATCAAGTTCAAGGCCAACCTCAGCAACTTAAGACCTTGTATCAAAATAAATAAGTAAATAAAAATAAATAAAGGGCTGGGAATGTAACTCAGTGGTAAAGCTCCCGTGAGTCCAATCCTCAGCACTGAAAATAAACAAGTAATAAATAAATTAATAAATACTAAAACAGGAAAAGACTACACTAAAATGCTAGCAACACCTATTTACAAGTGATGATATCATTAGCTACCTTAATTTTCTTTCATTTTTTTAATATAAGAGTTTATCTGTATTTTCCAAATTTTCAATAGTGAGCTTGTATATTTGACTCAAAGTCAGACAAAAATAAAAGAAAAAAATAATTAGAATTATAAAAAGCACTGGATATTTAATGTCAGAAGGTAAAGAAATATAAGCCTTACTGAAATTTAGTTGCTGGACAATGTCTTTGGGATGCTTCTTGAAGCATCGGGATGTTTGAGAAAGTTTAAAATTACCTTTGGTGTTTTTAAACTAGCTGACCTAGGAGATGGATTGGGTAAAGTAATTCATGCTAAGGATTGTGTGACTGGCAACTGATGCCATTGCTCCCAGAATGCAGTTGCAAAGGTCCAAATGGGCGGATTATGTGAAACAAATCTTCTATATCCTTACCAACTTCTCTTATGTTTCATTTATCAGTTACTGAGGAAAGGTACATTTTTTTTGAAGTTGAAAGTGATTTTATTTTATTTTTTTTTATTTTTGAACAACCATACAAGTTTTTAACAAAATAATATCAAATGTGTATAGATTCTGGGTATTACAATTACCCCCAGGAGTGCCCCCCCAAATACCCACCCCTATCCCTCCCTTCCCCTTCCCCCCCAATTTCTAAAAAAGGATTATGTTGTATAGCATTATATCTTATCTGGATTTAACACATGCTAATAGACCAACTTTTTCACTGGCCAGGGTCTAGTCCCCACCTCCACAGATGAGTGGAGACAATCAACCCTTAGTTCTCTGGGTTGAGCTGATTTTACTCAGCATAATAAAGGTACATTTAAAACTCTTACTATGATGGTGTTTTCTTCAGTCTCTCCTTCATATAGTGTTTCATTCTATGTTATTTTTTTCAAATCTGTCTTCCAAATCACTTCTTTTCCCTTCAGCAGTGTCTAAATCAAGCTCTCCTGTGTAGAGCTATGGCTGAGAGAGCCTACTTTCTCAACCACCTACTCTTTTGTGTAAATTTTCCTTTTTTATTCACTGACTTCAGCAGTGGGAGCTCCTAAATTAATTCAGTGGTTTGATACAACCTTCCGCATTGCACTCATCTCAGGATTTGTCTTTAATCCCTTGAGCTTGGGCCATTATACTCAAGCTGTCAGCTACTAGAACCTTACTGATAACCCCCAGGAAAGGATGTTTGCTTCATTGGATTTATGTGTTCTCATATTTCCTTCTTTCCCATTAGTTCAGCCACATACTTAAAAACATAGATTTTAGATTTTATTAATTTTTTTAGATATTCTGTATTGAGTGGGCTTCTTGACTCTATATTGTGTTAGTGACAAAAGTGGATTTCCTGTGTCCAGGTACAGGATGTTATTATAAACAGAAAGTTAATGGGAGGAACAACCGTAGACTGTGCCATCTCTGGGAAGATAAAAACAGCTTGCCCTTCTTACTCCTTCTTTCCTCCATAAAATGTATCTATATTCTCATGTCCTCTTCATCTCATCTCCTTCAACTAATAAGTAGCATTTAGAAGATGCTTACTTATTCAAGCAATTGCCATGTGCTAGCTGCTGGTCTAAGTGGTTTACATATTGTACTTTATTTAGTCATTAGGGCAGTCCTGTGATGTATGTAAAAATTTCAACTTTATCCTGTAGAGGAGGAGCCAGAAGTTCAGAGAGTTTAAGTGACATGCTCTTAGACAGAGTTAGACTGCATGTATGTCTACTGAACCGTGCTGGCTACCCTGCCTGATTGATGGACAACTGATGTGGCATTCCCAAGTAAGTATCTTGAATTCTAATAAGTTTAGGAAAATTAAAGAACCTTTTTTTTTGTTGCAAAGAAATCTCAGGGCCTTTAAAATACCTAATGCATTCCATTAATCTCTAAGGGAGTAGACAGAGTATAGCTTTCCCCCAACACTTTTGATCACAACTCTTTTTTGGGGGGGACTTCTGCATACTCAGAAATTTTACTCTAAAATAATGAAATTTTTTTCTTTGCTTCTGTAAATTTAAGCATAAAACACTTTAGAACCCCCAGGGAAATGTGAATAAAAATGCCTTTTTAATGTTTATGAAATTATTTTTATTTATTTACTCATTTTAGAGTGATGGACAGTGACAGAAAGGAAGAAAGAGAGAATCAATTTTGTTTAGTTTCTCATGTGGCTTTTGTTGCTCTGAAACTTTGTTGTATGCTTGGTCCTGGGATTTGAACCCACATCCTCTCCCATGCCAGGCAAGCACCATAACTGCTGAAACAATGCTCTAGCCCCTATAAAGTTATATTTTTAAAATAAAAAGCCCCAAGTGGAGGTACCCAGCTTGATCATTGTTCTAATTATGCAGGTTTGTCTTAATTGACTTTTCAATTGATCATAACTTGCCTTATATAACTTATTATCATCAAAGACATTCAAGAGCCTGAGTCACAGTCTATAAGGAGTTAGTTACAAAAGAGGGGTTCCCCCACTTCTTAGTTTATGTGCAGCAGTGTTGGCACAAGTGGGAAACTCAGCAAGACATTGAAGGGGCAATTCTTACTGGGGGGCATTCAGCCAGTGATGCTGAAATCCCAACCAGTCTCACCAAAATGAACTAGTAAAAATATTCATGGTGACTGTCATTGCTTGATAGGATCATGAATGATGATTATTTTTCTTTTAATTTAGCTATATTAAAAAATTTCTGCATTGATTATGTACTAGTTTTGGAATAAGAAAATTAGGGGCTGGGATGTGACTTAGTGGAAGAGTGCTTGCATAGCAATAGCATGTATGAGAACCCATGTTCAATCCCCAGCACCACAAAAAAATAAAAAGAAAGAAAGAAAAGTGTTATATTAGTCCTTTTTTTTGTTCCTATGATGAAACACCTAACATAGCCTACTGTATAAAGAAAAGAGGTCTATTTAACTTACAATTCAGGGGTCTAGGAGTCTAAACAGCATGGCACAGGCTCTTGCTAGGGTTACCTTGGGCTGTTTCACCTCATGGCAGGAAAGCGTATTTATCTCTCTCTGTGGTCTCTCTCTCCCTCTCCTTATAAAGCTACCATGATTCAATCATTGGGATTCTACCCTAATGTCTCACTCAAATAGAATCACTTTCTAAAGGCTCCACCTCTAAACAGAGTCAGAGTAACTTTTTACTCTTATTGCCATTAACATATGAATTGGGGATTAAATACTTGCATAAATTGGTGGTGATGATGGTGGTGTGTGTAGGGGGACACAAAACATGTTGAAACCATAACAAATGCTTTTTAAAAATTTTTTTTAATTTTTTTATTCAGAAGTTTATTTGTTGAACAAACAAGCTTCTAATGAAATAATATATTTATAAATTCTGAAATAGCAAGTGCTTTTTATAAAAGAATTTTATAATTATTTAAAAGGGCAGATAAGGGGCTGGAGTGGTGGCTCAATGGTTGGAGCACTTGTCTGGCATGTGTGAGGACCTGAGTCCAAACCCCAGCACCACACGCACAACTGAGTGTTGGAGAAACAAAGGCCAGATGAAGAACTAAATAAAAAATTGCTTCTCTCTTTTTCTGTCTCTCACTCTCTCTCTCTCTCTCTTAAAAAAAAAAAGCATTTAAGTTTTAAAAATAGAGGAATCCAAAAGTCAAAGAGGAAAGTGAGTTTTCCCAAGTCAGTCCTCCATCAGGGGTCAAATGGGAGTTCTTGACTCTCTGATGAGGGCCTTCCTCAGGACACTACATGCCACATCCTGGACACACAGGAAGAGGCACTGCTGGGACTGCGTGTCCTCAAGAAGAGAGTCCTCAAAAGAGGAGAAACATGGGTTTTCTGGGTGGCTGGTTCTGCTCCCTCCTTGACCAGCAGGAAGGCCATATAGCATTCTGCTGATTCTCTTGCATGTGGCTCAAGGTTTGCTTGCCCCTCCCTTTTTTCTTTCTGTCTAGGGCAGTGACATGAGAGGAGAGGGAAGGGCTTGCATTAGAGTAAGGGAATCAGTCTCTTTGTACCACCATTCTATAATATATGCAGCATTGTGACCAATGGCTCCCCGCCAGGCTGTTTATTGCTATGAAGCACCCCCAGAAGATTTGGAGAAAGAACACCACATGGGTACCCCTCAAGGGAAGAGTGGCTGGAACCACCTAATGTGAAAGTTTGGAGAATCTTTGGCTGCTGAGGTTGGGAGATTGGGAGGTCTGTGGTGATTCTGGAACTCATTTTACAAAATAGACAATGAAGTAATTGATTGATTCGCTGTTTTCCATTAAGATTGCATTTTTGTGGTTTTCTTATGAAAATAAGAGCTCAGAGGGATGATGGCATACCACTGGAGAAAGGATGTTGGAGCCTCACCCACCTGTGTTTGCCTTCCCATGCAACTTGAGCAGTGGTTGTTGAAAGTGAGGTACAAAATAAGGACCGGGAACAGATATCCTTTTTCGCAGAGAGATAGAACTAGACGGAGTGCGTGGAAGACCTTGGTGCAAACCTCTTCAGTTTTCACACAGGGAAACTAAATTTTACAGATGGGGAAATGGTATGCGTTTAAGTATTTATTGCGCATGCAGGATGTACCAGACACTGTGCCAGATACTGATGGTGTTGCAGAAAACAAAATAGATGAGTCTCATCTTTCTGCAACCCAGAGGCCCAGAGAGGCTGAAATGATGAAGCAAACGCAAAAGCAGAATCCAGATTCCTTAGGTCCCTGTTGGTGGTCTTTTTAAAATTTTCTATCTTGTGTACTTTAAGCAACCATTATTTTCTGTACGACTTTGGGAAACTCACTAAACATCTGTGAGCTTAGGTTTTACTAACATAAATAAAAAGAAATTTATAAATATACTCATTTATTTATTTATTTACTAAATACTTACTGAGACCCATCCATATTCCAGGCATAAAACTTACAGAATAGGAGCTTTTAGCAGAGAGTAAATTTCCATCTGTCCGTGATTCTCTCCAAAAGTTAACCAATAGGTAGGTAAAGATTCCAGAGTTGGCTGTAGTTTCTTTTTGCCAAAGTTGACTTTCTCCCCCAAGTACCTTGAATCCCAACTTGGATTTTTACCCCTCCCTCCATCCATGTCCCCTTTCTTTCATTCATTTACTATTTTCTTCCTTCCTTCCTCCCTCTCTGCATACCTGCCTACCATCTCTCTCCTTCTTTTCTATTTACCCATTTTTTTCCATTTGAAGTGTGAATATGAACATCAGCAAATTTGTTCACAGTAAAAGTTGGAAGTCATAAAACTGAATACTTGCTTTGGTATAGATAGGATGCTCTTGCTTTGTAGCTGCTCCACATTGTAATTTTGCTCTTCATAAATGTGAACTTTTCCAGTCTCGAGATTTTATTTGACATAGGGAACATCCGTACTGGATCGTACCCTCCGCTGTATCAGGAAAACGTGTTACTGGCATTAATCCCAAAGCAGGCCAGAGGGAGAGGGAGAAAAAGGAAAAATGCGAAATGACATGACTGATTCTTGACAAGTCCAGATAAAAAGGAGGAAAAAAGTACTAATCTTTATCAGAGCAAATAGAGTTATCTCCCAAAGTACATAAGAATTCCAATATTAACCAACCTGTACCCTTCAGAAGACATTTTCTCATAGCTGAAGAATCACATTCATGTTGGCAGCTGATTTATAAGGGCAGGAATGTGGTTCTTGGACCTTTGCCTTGTTAGTATGGAGAAAGTGTAGAAATAAGCAGTGCTCATCTGTTTGTTTTCTCAGTTCACTTGTGTGCCATTCTTTTCTTTCAACTTTCAGAAGATTAATGTGAAATAGTTATTTGAACTTAGCAAGAATTTATGAGCATACTGCTAAACACTGCATAGCAGTACTTTGGGGATCTTATTTCAATAAGTAAAAGGATTAATTTACATATCTTTTAATCTTGACTTTTATTTTATTGTCAAATAACATTGTATGTTTTTATGATGTACAAAATGATGCTATGAAAAATATTTACACATTGTAGAATGGTTAAATACTTAACAAATGTCTTACATAGTTATTTTCATAGTGAGAGAACAAAGTCCACTGTTTGTTTTTGAGATACAATGTATCTCAAAAACATCCTTAACTATAGTCATCATCCTTAACTATAGTCATCATGCTGTATGACAGATCTCTTGAAATGTATTAGCAGCTCAAAGATGGGCCAGCTTGTTGAGATGTCCTTCCTGTTGAGCTGAGAGCTCCCCAGGAGATCTCAGGCACATCCACTCACTACTTGTGTGTGTGTGTGTGTGTATGTGTGTGTGTGTGTGTGTGTGTGTGTGTGTGTGTGCATGTACTGGTTGTCCTCAGCAAGTACAGTTGGTGAATCCATGGGCTGATTAGTGAAAAAGTCAGGTCAGGCTGGAGATGCACAAGGCTGGCCCTCCGTCCTCGTGGCTTCTTGTTGCTGCCATGACTTGTTATTTCTGGCCCACTGAGGTGTTTTTTTGTTTTGTTTTGTTTTGTTTGTTAATCCTGGGGGCATTAATCTACAGCCCTTTTTATTTTTTGAGACAGAGTTGCACTAAGTTGCTGAGATTGGCCTCAAATTTACAATCCTCCTGCCTCAGCCTCGTGTTGCTGGGATTATAGGTGTGCACCACTGTGTGCCCGGCTCCATCCCACTGCGTTTTTTTTTTTTTTTTTTTGAACAACCATACAAGTTTTTAACAAAATAATATAAAATGTGTATAGATTCTGGATATTAGAATTACCCCCAGGAGTGCCCCCCAATTACCCACCCTTATCCCTCCCTTCCCCTTCCCACAATATCTCTAACAAAGGATTATGTTGTATAGCATTACATCTTATCTGGATTTAACACATGATATTAGACCAACTTTCTCACTGGCCAGGGTCTAGTCCCAACATCCACAGGTGAGTGGAGACAATTGACCCTTAGTTCTCTGGGTTAAGCTGATTTTACTCAGCATAATTTCTTCCATAGCCATCCATTTACCTTCAAAGGCTGCAATATCATTGTTTCTAATTGATGTGTAAAATTCCATGGTATAAATGTACCACAGTTTTTGGATCCATTCATCCAGTGAGGGACATCTGGGTTGTTTCCATAGCCTAGCAATAGTAAATTGAGCTGCTATGAACATAGGTATAGTAACAGTAGAAGTAATAGTAATCGTGGCTCTGAGATACCAACGCTTACTTGGATTTAGAATCCCACTGTGTTTTTACTCTTTTACTTAATGTCTGTATTTCTGTTTCATCAGCTACAAAACTGTACTATCACTTTTTATAGACAGAGTTCTTTGCAAAGCAAAGCCATCCAAGTAAGCGTTGGTATCTCGGAGCCACGATTCCTATTACTTCTACTGTTGCTACTAGTGATGTTACTACTGGTAGTCTTCCTATAGTTACTGCTCTAGGTCACTTCAATATTGTGTTTGGACACTCAACAACTATAATATTATTTTGAATTCCACAAATTATGATGTTTTAAAGCCTGTCTTTTTTTTCTTTCTTCTTTTTTTTTTTTAAAGAAGAACAGTGAGAGAGACAGAGACAGAGAATATCAATTTTTATTGAGTTTTGCACTTGGCTTTCCTTGCTCTGACACTTAGTTGTGTATGTGGGTGCTGGGGTTTGAACCCGTGTACTCGTGCATGCCGGGCAAACGTCACAACCACCGAACCACCACTCCATGCCCAAAGCCTGTCTTTAAATAACAGAAAACTCAACTTGAACGAAACAAAATAAGACACCTGAGTTTCACTGCTGGTAAAACAGGGAGCTAAGATTACCTGAAATCTTTCCATTTTATATATGAATAGAAATGCTAGATTAAATTATTTTGCAAATTCTCTTAAACTATGAATTTTTACAATTGTTTTTGTACTACTTGCATGATTAATTTCAGCATGGAGGAGTCCTGGCATTTGTAGTTTTCAAGGCCATTTCATGGTCAATTTTTTTATGTGTAGAGTTGCTCATTGTATTCCTTTCTCCTTTTCGTGTCTGAAGGGTCTGGGTAGTACTTTCTGATATCAGCAGTTTATGTCTTCTTTTTTTTTCTTTTGTTGATTTTGCTGTAGCCAATTTTTATTTTATTGATTTTCTTAGGAAACAAGATGCTGGCTGTATTGACTTGATCCTTTGTTTGCAATCTTGTTAATTTCTGCTTGTATCTTTATTATGTTCTCCTTTGTTCTTAAACGGAGTCTGCTTTACTCTTCTTTTCATGGCTTTCTAGCATTGCTGCTGTAGACTTCCCTCTGGGTGCTGTTTTAACTCACCCCACAAATTTTCATATGCTGCACTTTCATTTTTATTCAGTTCAGAGTGTTTTTTTACTTCCCTTGAAACTCCTGAGGTGCCTGGATGATTTAGAGGTGTGTTGCTAAATGTTTGGAGGTTCCTGTTACCTTTCATTATCCATTTCTAGACTGATTCCACCACAGTCAGAGAACATACCTCCTATGACTTCTAATGCTTTCAAATGTGTTAAGATTTATGACCCAAGATACAGTCTATCTTGGTGAATGTCATGTGCTTTTGGAAAGAATGTGTATTCTTTTGTTAGTGGCGGAGTGTTCTAAAAATTTCAGTTAGATCCAACCAATTGACAGTGTTTCTTTCAGTTCATATATATCCTTGCTGATTTTTTCCTCACTTTGAAAAGTTTTATTGATGCTTTATGATTATACATAATGGTGGGACTCATTACAATATATTTGTACATGCATGTTACGTGATTTGATCAATTTCATTCCCCTGTATTTTCCTTTCTTTCCCCTCCTCTCTAACCGCGGTCTGCTTGCTCAACTGTACTGGCTCCCCTCTACTTTCATAAGTTCCCTTTAATGTTTTTTTGTTTTCCCCCTAGCTTCCACATATGAGAGAGAACATATGACCTTGACTTTGTGTCTGGGTTTTTTAATTCAAAATGATGCTTTCCAGTTCCATTCATTTTCCCACAAACAAAAAATTTTTTTCTTCTTTACAGTTGAATAAAAATTCTTTGGGTATACATGCCACATTTTTAATCCATTATTCAGGTGACAGACTCCTTCCTGATTTTCTGTTAGTTGTATCAATTACTGAGAGAATAGAGTTGAGGTCTCTAACTATAATTGAGAATTTGTCTATTTCTACCTTAGTTTCATGCATTTATTCATTTCTTGCCAAATGTTTCTTGACAGGCAAAATTGGTCCAAATGGAGAACCATTGCCCTAGAGATTTTCACACATATTCATCTGGCACCTGTGAAAGAAGACAGGAGAGGAAAGACTGGGTCAGCAAAGCCTCTGACTGTAGATAGTTCTGAGAAATTCTTGCCCAGGCCAATGGAGGTTCCCTGAGCCAAAGTTGCCTTCTACAGAATTTCTACATCTAGCAAAATAGCCTGATTGTAATGCCTTCATTGTTCATGCATTGACTGGAAGCAGCCCTGGGAAGTGTGACTTGACACCAAATTTTCAGTGGATCCCAAAGGGCAGTAGTTGTTAATCAGATATGTTCCTACAGCAGGAACTTTTTTTTTTCTCCTTTTGGAACTAGGAACTGAACCAAGAGTTGCTTTACCACTGAGCCACATCCCCAGCCCATTATTATTTTTTGTTTTGAGACAGGATCGCTCTAAGTTGCCTAGGGTCTTGCTAACTTGCTGGGGCTGCCTTTGGACTTGCCATCCTCCTGCCTCAGCCTCTCCAGTCGCTGAGATTAGGTATGCACAACCACACCCAGGATTCATTCATTCCTGAAAACATTCCCTATCAGGATTCTTTTTTTTAAAGGGGAGGGCAGGGGAGAGAAATAATTTTATTTAGTTTTTCATCTGGTTTTCATTGTTCCGACACTTAGTTGTTTGTGTGGTGTTGGTATTTGAACCTGGGTCCTCACTCTTGCCTGGACGCTAAGCCACTGCTCCTGTCCTATCAGGATTCTTTTTAGCTGGAAAGTTGATGGCTCAAAGTTTTTTTTTTTTTTTCCATAGATTCAGTGTTGATGCTGCAGTGTGGGGCATCTGTGTGTTACAACATACGAGTCAAGAATAACCAGTTTTGTGATTGAAGACTAGAAGGAGCAGAGATGAATGTAGTTTCCCCTTAGGGTACTAGCTGGAGACAATCTGGGGACAGTAAAGAACACGAAATGAAGTCTCTGTTCAAAAGAAATCTGTTGCTGCCTTATTCTTGGGCAAAACAGCCACAGTCTGATAAAACAATATTGCATGTTAGTTTCAGGAATGTAACTCAGCCATTTCAGCATTTCCTTTCTGGGTCTCTGTGGACTTCTAACCCTCACTTTAACAGTAAGGCTATATTATCCTCATTTTCTCCTGCCATCACTCGGCTGTTTTTCTTTCTCCTGGGTTCAGTGAGTCATTTCCTCAAGTCTTCCCTGGTTTGGCTTCAGAAATTTAGGATGATTATCAAGAACTGTCTTTTTCTCCCCTTCAGGCTTAGATTCCTCAGCGTTAAAGGCGGTTCAGCTTCTTCCCAGTGTCACAGTGGGTGGACCCAGCTGACATCCATCCCTGAATCTTAGTGTGTGTATAGAGAGCTCCCAGCAGACAGACCTCGAGAAAGAGGTAGCAGAAAGGGAAATGGGCAAGGGGAGGTGGGAGGGAGGTGCAGACCCCTGCTTTATCCAAGTTGCTCATGTGGATGCATTATTAAAATAGTCTATCAAAGGCTTCCTCCAGAATCATCTGAAACCATTCAGTGCTTTCTGAGAAACAATATATATAGGTTTCCATTCTCCATTCTGAATATTGTATTCTTCTACCTGGTACCATTATGAAGTGCTTGAATCCTGAAGTAGGAGAGATCTGGGTTCAAATCTGGACATTGCTACCTCCTGACTGCATACCACTGGGAGGTTATTGGACCTGTAGGTACTGTCTCCTTATCTAAAAAGGAAAGCAAAAGCAAAAAGCAATACCTTATGGTATTGGTAGAAAAATTAAGTGAGGAAAACCACATAGGAAGTGCTTCATAAGTTATAGCCATTATTATTATCATTTCCTATGGGAATTTCAATTGATGCCTACCATTTGGTCTGATGTTATACTGGAGTGTTCACGTGGTGTGTAATAAACAACTGGGTCTAGAGCAGGTATTGAAAAACAACAACAAACTATAGCCACTGGCCAACTCTGGCCTGTGCTCTGTTGTTTTTTTTTTTTTGAGAGAGGCACAGTAAAAGAGAGAGAGAGAAACAGAGAGACAGAGACAGAATCAATTTTTATTTAGTTTTCCTCTGACACTTATTTGTGTACGTGGTGCTGGGGATTGAACTCGCGTGCTCACGCATGCTGGGCAAGCACTGTAACCGCCGAGACACCGCTCCAGCCCCTGAGCTCTGTTTTTATAAATAAAGTTTTTTGGAATATAGTCACATCCATTTGTTCCTATATTGGCTTATGGCTGCTTTTGCTCTACTCTGGTAGGAGCTGAATAGTTGTGACAGAGACCATATGGCCAGAATGCAAACAGTTGTACTAAATGGTCCTTTGTGGAAACAGTGTGCCAATCCTTGGTCTAGATAATCTTGTCTTAAAATCTTTAAAGAAAATAGATAATTTTGGATATGTACAGAACTCCGTGCCACAGTTTCTCTAATTGAAAATATGTATATTAGGCCAGATAATTCTTAAGTAGGATCTTTCTAGAACTATTTTACTATCATTGTAACTCATGGAGTTTGGGAATTTGAAGTTGATCTAATCTTTCTTGTGAGTTCTTCTGTACACTGTAAGAGAGAAAAAGCAGAAAACAGCCTTCAGTGATGTGGATGCTGAATATCAGTCAATCCTGAGACGTAATTTATTTGGAAGAGGAGGATGGCAGTTTTGTGAGGCTTTAGAATGTCTTCCTCTGCAGGCAGGTGCGAGAAATCCTGGTGCTTGCTGTACCACTTTTTGGCAGATTTAGCAATATTCCTGTACTTTGGCCTTTTTTTTTCTTCTCTTTTATAATCCCTCTTTTTGTCACCCCACTGCCTGTTCTTCATACCACATCCTCTCCAGGTTGACCTTGGATTTTTGTGTTCCTCCAGCCTCACTCCTTCCTCCAGTGGTTTCTTGGCCCTCAATTCTCCATCCTCCCTGTCCTCCAAATGTGAAGGGGGCAATCTGCCAAGTGTCCCAGCCACCCTCAGCCTCACCAACTGTAATGCTTCCAGCAGAACCACTGGCAGGGCCTGAACTCCAAGCAGGAGGAAGCTAGCAAGTCATGAAGAGGGAAATACCAACAGTATTTCTGCTCCAACTCTGCCCCAGACTAAGCACAGGGTGCTTGGACTAGTCATTTATCTTCCCTGAACCTCAGCTTCTCTTGGTAAAATCAGGAAAACAATTCCCATCTCTAGGACTTTTATGAGGATGATATGTGAGTGGAAGGATTTCCTCCTTCTTTTTAAAAATCTTTTTCCTTTCTAAAATATATGATGTTTGATTTATATTTTTCCCATTTTAAAATTGCCTCGTGGTCATGTGGTACAAGGACATTTGTCATTTTATGGCTCCCAGCAGCATCTGCCATATTTCTCTAATAGACCCCAATTGCCCTTGGGGAGTTAACTGGCCAGACCATTGTGTAGAGGTCTAGATTATTCCTTTCCTGCCTGCTGTGGGCAGAGACTTCAGCTCAGCTCATGGAAGCTCCCTGATGGGACTTTGACTTGTTAGTATGTGAAATGGGTGAGCACAGAGGTTGACATTCCTTTACCCCGGAAGTAACATCCCTATCAGACTGCTCCCACACAAGACCAGACCTGCATCTCCTGCTTTCTAGCCCCGGAGATGAGTTGGTTTCTCTCTGTTTCTGTGCTTTATTCTCCAACTTTTCTGCATTGTTTTCAATAAAGTCCACTTTGATTGACCTTCATGTGGGTTCTTCTGTATACTTGGGCAAAATGCATTTTTGCTCCTATAGTCTAAAACCTCAACTGACAACCCATGTCCAGTGTAAAGCCATTTATGGAGGACTAATCTTGTGTGTGGGGAGGGAGGGCATATACCTGAAGCCCTGTACACCTTTTAAATTAATCCTTACAAAAATCCTAAGAGGTAGGAATTATTATTTCCAAACTACAGATGAGACAACTGAGGCTTTGGAGGCTGAATAATCTGCTCCCAATTGCATAAGGACCTAGGAACGGAGCTGGACATTGGAACTGAGGTTTAAACCAAGATGTCTTTAATACCAGCTTTCCAATTGCTCTGCTCTGTGCTGGTTTGGATGTTGAATGTGCCCTAGAGATCCACATGTTGAAAGCCTGATCTCTAAGGTGGCTCTATTGGAAGCATGGAAGCTTTAGAAGGAGGGGCTCATGAGAGGTCCTTAGGCCCTCAGAGGGGATTATGGGACCCAGGTCTCTCTTTTTCTCAAGTGCAAGCACTTGCTGTTCCACATCATGTGCTTCCACATGTTCCACTGTGTGCTGCCCTGGGCTGCCCTCACCAGAACCCAAACCAGTGAGGTCTCTGCCCGACTGTGGACTTCAAGCCTCCAAAACTAAGAACTAAATAAACCTTCTCTATTTATTTTTAAAATTATTTGCTATTAGTGTTCAGTTTGTTAGGAAAAGTGTTGGGGTCTGACCTTTACTTTATCAGTTGCCCTGGATCTTGTTGCTGTTGGCATAAGCTCCTTAGAGAGGAGCTGCTAGATTGTATATTGTTAAGCTTGAAAAACAGGGTGTTGATACGGGCTTCAGACGATTCGCATTAGTATCACCTGCCAATTATTCTAGATCCTTCAAGGGGTACACGTAGAGGCCTACTGATCAAACAGTGTGCCTCCGAGGTCCAGGTGTGGCAATGAACAAGCTAATGTAGAGAGGCCTCAAAGGGGCAGGGTGAAGGCCTTTAAAAAAGAGGCTCCAGCCAGCAGTAAGGAGCTCTTGCACTTTCTGCTGGCCGTGCTGTCCCTGCTCCTTTGGAGGATGAGCTCTTGTCAGCAGCTGAACCTGCCTATGCTTTGCTCCTGAGCTTCCCAGCCTTCAGAACTGTGAGAAATTGCTGTCTATGTTTGTTCTGAAATAGTCTTGTAGCGTTGCCTTGACTTGTTTGAGATTACTTAATGTTAGGCATTTTGTCGTAGCAGTACAAATGAATGTTGCCTTGAAAGAGAGATGTAGAATATGGATATATAAAAAGGAGAAGTAAAGTTTGGACAAAGAAAGACCGTTCTGGGTCTCCGGCCTGTGGTTTTTCTCATCCCCAGCCCGTCCCTCAGGTCAAAACCTGGCTGGACCGGGACAGAAAAGGATAGGAAATGCCTATATATAACATGTATAAAATCTCCTGTCCATTTTGAGTGCTAGAAAAATGGGACTTATGAAAGAATATATAGAGAAAGTACTTTTAAAAATCAAATTTAATGGTGCTGGAGCAGTGGCTCCACATTTATGGCACTTGCCTGGCATGCACAAGTACACGGGTTCAAACCCCAGCACCCATGTACACAACTAAGTGTCAGAGCAATGAAACCTATGTGAAAAACTCAATAAAAATTGATTCTGTCTCTGTCTCTCTCTCACTGTCCTTCTCTCTTAAAAAAATCAAATTTAATAAAAGAAATACTTGAAGTATGTTCATTGGGAAATTTTTCCCCCTTAAACGGATATAAATGGATGGGTAGATAATGAGAAAAGGTTTATATGGTCAAATTATTTTGGGAACCTCTTCTATTTATAAGTTATCTGCCTCAGATATTCTGTTTTAGTAATGTGAAGCTGACTAATATACCATGTGAACATGGGGTAATAATGGACATTTGTTTCATCTTTTGTTTTGGGGTTAGCAATGTGTTATACTTATTCCCATATCAGTACTATTCTTGAACAAAGTGGCATGTAATAGCTTCCCAGTAGTCCATTGTTTGGGTTCACTAGCATTATCTAACCAAATTCATGTTGATAGACATTATAAAATGCACTGTATTAAATGTTCTTGAACATTACTTTTTGAAACCTTCTTTCTCTGTAAAATGAATTCTGAGAAGTGAAATTTCCAGGTTTGAAGTTCATGCATAATATAAGGTTTCTGATGGATGCTGACATATTGCTCACCAGAGAACTCTTGTCAAATGTTTGTCCCTGTCAACATGGTATTTGAGTACCAATACAAGAGTTCTCCAAATGGAGGAAAGTGTTGGAGTGGTATAATAATTAAGGCCATTCTTAGTTAAAGAGAAGGTAAAATGTCTTCCCAGATTGTGTCTATTACAGCAAATAATGCAGAAAAAGAAGTAAAGGTCCCAAAATAAAGGCCCTGATAGGAGATTAGCATTGAAAGAATAGGCCATGGGCTCCTGTGTACCTCCTGAACAAAGTGGTCATTAGCAACCAAGCCACCGAGAGAAGCAGGTGAAAATGGCAGCATTGATGATGGCGGAGAGAGTGAAGAGGAGAGGAAGGGAGGAAGGAGGAGGAGACTCCAACAGGGCATCTCGGGGGTGATGGCTGCTGCTTAGATTTTCTGTAGCTCTAAGACTTTGCTCTGTGTTCCTGCAGGAGGAAAGAAAATGAGTCTTCTCAGATATTTTGTAGCTCTTGTGGTAGGAAGACAATAAACAGCAATGAAAGCTCTAGAATTTGAGGGGAACAAGAGCCTTCTTCTCCATACACCACTCTCTTTATCCCTCAATCAACACACGTTGATTTCTCTTGTAGGAAAGGCTATATTAAAGGGAAAATCTGACATCCAAAACAGTTCTACATCAACAACTGCCCACCATGAAATCTGTAGCTAAAGTTAGCTCGTAAGTTTAATTCCAATCATTTAGCAAAGCCTAAGAGATGACATTTAGGGTTGAACTATTTTCAAGGGCTAGGGAAGCTAGTAAAGTGAATCAAAAAAATCCTGGATAGGGGCAAAGAAAACTTCTAGGAAGTTTTAGAGACTTTGGGGAATGAGGTGGAGCTTGAGGCTCCATTGCCTAGAGAGAGAGTATGAAGAGCCATGCATAGTGGAAAGTGTAACAGGGAGAACTGAAAACGAACTTCCAGTACTACAGGTATGTTGTAGCAAATACCACTAAAATATTTAAAGTGAGATGAGTCTCCCTCCCCCACCACACTCTCTTTCAAACACATGGCATTTCATTGATTCTAGGACTCACATTGTTTTGCACTGTGACATCTCTGAAACTGGGTTGCATTTTATGATCAATAGTGTACCAACAGGTTGGCGGCATTGTTTTTTTCTGTGTTAGTTGTTCATAAAGAAATGGTGCAGGGCTGGAGCTGTGGCTCGGCAGTTACGGCGCTTGCCCGGCATGCGCAAGTACACGGGTTCAAACCTAAGCACCATGTACACAACTAAGTATTGTAGCAATGGAGGCCACATGAAAAACTTTATTCGTCAATCAAGTAAAATTGATTCTGTCTTTTGCTCTCACTGTCCTCTCTTAAAAAAAAAAAAAGGAATGGTGCAGGTTTAAATCTATGGTGTCTTCAACTTGGTGTGTGTGCGTGTGTGAGTGTGAGAGAGGAGGTATGTCTTGTCACAGGTAACGTTTGAAAGTATACATTGACTACTTATTCCATTTGTCTCCGTAGTCACTCTTCTCTACTCATTTATTCTTTCTTTTTTAATTTTGGAAAGGAACTTAGAGGTCACTGAATCCAAAGCGTTCATTCCACCAATGAGGAAATGGAGGCTAAGTGCTAGGTAACTCGTCCTCAACACAGATGTTTCAGGAGCACTGTGGCCAGGTGTGTATTCAGAGTGTGTGTTTTCTGTATTATCAAGGCTTCCCAGAAATGACTTACATATTACAGGGAACTGTAAGCTTCAAGAAACAGGATCTGTTGGATCCAGAAGGACCGAGAGCGATAAGGGCAGTGTCCTGTGAGATAGTGGCCCGTGGAAACTCCAAGCCACAAAAAGGGTGGTGAGAGGCAGTGAGATAGCTGGGGCAATCAATATTAGTGGGTTTAGTTTAGCTCACTGTAGGAGATGTGGTGTGGACTTGGGTTCTAGTGGGCCTGGATAAAGCAGAATGGTCACGTTTTTCCCTCCTGATGACCCTGACATTATTCTGCCTCTACTTACTAAAAGTGATTCTATGATCTCCATTCCCTACAATTTTCTTTCTCCATTAAATGATGTCCTGATCATCCCAAGATCAATTTGGGATGCAGCTGAAAAATGTCCTCAAGATCACCCTCCAAAGCTGGAGAGGTGGCTCAATGGAAGAGTGCTTGCCTGGCATGTGTGAGGACCTGGGTTCCATCCCCAGCATCACATACACAAATAAGTGGAGGAAAAAAAAAACAGATGAAAAAATAAATGAAAATTGACTCTCTCCTCTCTCTCTTAAAAAAAAAAACAAACCTGATCTCTCTTCAGGTACTCTCTTCTTTGGGTCTCCATGTTGTCATTTTAGCTATGTGATCTTGGGAACCTCAAACTATAGTTTTCTCATCACACGTAAGAAGATTAAATGTGATAATGTACAGTTTTTTCTTAGTGTCAGAACCATGGCAAACATTCAACAAATTTAGCTATTTTTTATCCTTTTTCTCATAGCAATACCTCTTCACCTTTATCAGACATAGAATTACAATTCTCTCATCATTATAGCCAAATTTTTTCTTCTTAGAGAACTTTAAATATTAGTTCATTACTGGCCTTTGTGTGGATTTATGTTAACTCTTGCACTCTCAAGAGGGTTTGCATTCCTTTGGGCAGAAGATCAGGGAAGTCATTTAGCTGGATAAGTTGGTGGTGATGGGGGAGGAGGGTTTTCCCATCCACTTTTTTCTTTTCTCCAATCTTTATTTAAAATCGATACTGCCAGATATGATGGCACATGCCTATAATTCTGGGCTGAGGCAGGAGGATCACTAAGTTCAAAGCCAGCCTCAGCAACTTAGCAAGACCCTATCTCAAAATAAAATACAAAAAGGTCTGGGGATGTGACCCAGTGGTTAAATGCCCCTGGGTTTAATTTCTTGTACCCAAAACAAAACAAAACACAACACCCTGATTCTATTAGCTACAGAGGCATTTCCCATGGTTATCGATGCCCACTCCTGTGACAGTCTATCATGTACACACTGATTCTACCTCATGTCTTTCAGAAAGCTGCTCCCACTTGGCTTTTGAAAGCACAGAAACTTCTTTATCTTTCACAACCTCCATCCTTTCTCCTGTGACGATGCCAGCCTGGCTGCTGCTCAGATGTTTCTACTTCAGACAACTCTCTCACATGCCTCAAATCCTCTAGCCGTCTCCTCGTCCAATTCTGCATTAGAAAGTGCACTTTTTCTTTTCCTTGCAAACCCCCAAAATGACTTTGATCATAAATAATAAGCATGGGAGACTGTGGCAAGACAATATTATCCAGGAAAAGGAAACTGTAAAGATTTTTGTGTTTTTATTGCTTTTATTCTATTTATGAAAGTAATACATGCCAGTTAAAAAAGGTGGAACAATTTTAAAATGTATGAATGAGAAACAGTCTCATATAACCTCACCCGCAAGAGGCAACCACTGATAATAGTTTGGGGCATGTTGGTCCAGGGTTTTTTGTTTGTTTTTTTCTAATGGTGTTAAGTTTTGAGGTATAATAAATAGGCATCAGGGATAAGAACTGGTTTCCTGAAACTCAAAAGGCCACATAATATACTTAGACTACTTTTAGGAATCAGCACAAAACCTTCAATAAAATCTATTCTTTCTCAAAATAAATATTCAGAATACAAAAAAGGAATTCTTACTCAATTCACTATTTTATTTAATAACTATCATTACTACAGGACTGTATCTCACTGTGTTCTTAATAAACAAAGTGGGCTCCAGATTCATCATAAGTAAAACAGGTTTTTGTGGCCTAACCTTGAAACTTAACCACCATTAAAAACATTATTTCTGTAAAGAAAATATGTGCCAATTAACCTTGGTATCATAACTTGGGAAGAACTAATGCTGCTTCCCAGTAAATATAGCTTTTGGTCAAACGTGTGCAGAAAAGGACCGAACTTGGAATAGATTTCACTGCATTAGAAAGAAAGAAAACCTGGCTTAGGAACTAGCTCTGGTTTAGGTGGTAAAACTGTGGGTGAGTCATTTGGCTCTTGCTATGAAATACTGGAGCAGATATCATCTGAATGCATGAATTATGATGTGGCTACTAATAGACAACAAATAATGGCTTGAGAATGGAAAAGTGGACTGTTTTGTTAAAAAATCCACTAAAGTTATTTTAGAAACAAAAAAGCTGATTTTAGGGCTAAAACGGGCATAGGGCTGCAAAATTAAGTACAGCTGAGTCAAGATGGCAACAAAAATAAAAAACTGGGAACTGGGACTATTCTACCTTTCAGAGTCCACCTTAGCTGCGTTCTCTTTCTTCTCTCTGCATAGTGATGTTTTCTGGTCTTCTCTGACTTCAACTTCCGCATGATAATTTTGGTCACGAGGTTGACACTGATCCAGACCTGAATGCCTTTAAAACTTCGTTTTCCCAGCTAACTGAGCCAATCTCTCAGTGTCCCAATTTCCAGTTCCCAGGATGGAAAAATCTGGCCTAGATAGTACCAAATGTCCATCTATCATGCAATCAGTTGTGATTGGAGGTGCAGTAGGGACTGTGGATAGAAGTAGCTTCTCTTAAAAAAATAAAGCTGTGACAGCAATGGCTGTCGTCTTAGATCTAACTTAAGTGAACAAAATGGGACTTCATATCTTCCACTTGTAGTTCTTTCGTGGAGCACTTTTATTTCAGCTTAATTCAATAAATATCCGAATCTCTTCAATTTGAAGACACGCTATGTCATGATATGACATCCCTAATATTTAATGACTCTTCACAATGTGTTTTTTTAATGACACAACATTGCAGGATTCCTTCTCGCTTCCTCTCTCCCAGCTGAAAGGTATTATTAAATTGGTGAGATTTTTAAAACGGAAATATGGCATGTATTATCAGCAGGGCATCAACCGCTTTCCATGGAGGACATAATGTCCCACCAGATATGGGACTGGATTATCAGCTGGGGAAATATTCCAATGTCTTTTTTCTACCATCCATTAAATCATACACCAAAAAAAAAAGAAAAATGAAAGAAAGGAGTCTATGCTCCTCTTTGATTTAGAAATGAAGTCCTTTCAAGATTCTGAGGTGGTCTCAGGTCTTAGAGCCCTGAGAGGAAAATATTTATTTTATAGAATAATAATTGTCACTGCTGACTGAGCAGGAAGTCAACACCAGAGCATGTGTGGGCACAAAATGTAGTTTTGTATGCAACCAAATTCCACTCAGCTGCCTTGTCTAATTCACTCAGAATTTATATATATATATATAAAGAATGCTTCCTTTGGAACTGAGGTTTTTTCCTACTTGGTTGCAGCCCAAAGGTGAGCATATTTTTGGAGAAGGTTAAATGTTTTCAGATGTTTTTGAGGTGTGCAATGAGGAAAAGCAAAGCCATTCTCTGTTATGCATACTTTTAGCTTTGAATTACCCAAATGGATTTGAAGTTTACAAAGTTTATTCAATTGGACAGTTCCGTGATCTTCTGAAAAATTGTTTATGGAAAAATTCTTGTCAACTCATTTCTGAAAATAGCTGCTTTTGTATTTGCTCAGAAAAGTCAAATTTTTCAATGTGAGAGGTACATATAAGATAAGGGCTCTCTACAGAAATTCATCAACTGGAAAACTGGCGGATGTGTTAAAGCGCCATAGAAATTTGAACAAAGTATAAAAAAATAGTTCATCTTTAAAGCACATGTGGATTGGAAAAACAGAGTATTCAAACCAATAACTGAGGCCCCCAATGGTTCAGCTTTGCCTCACTCGCTACACATCCTTGATGAAATCCTTGTCCCTTCTGTATCTCAGATATAATTTCTAAGGGCATTATAAAAGAATCTACTTCAAGATTGTATTAGATCAATTAATGAACAGAAAGCACTTAGAAGAGTAGAGTACATGTTATAAACTATCAATGTTTTCCATTAATTACATTTTAAACCACCTTAGGATAAATACAAATATCATTTTCTTTTTTTTTTTTTTAAAGAGAGAAGGACAGAGAGAGAGAGAGAGAGAATCAATTTTTATTGAGTTTTTCACACGCCTTTCATTGGTCCAACACTTGGGTGTGCACGTGGGTGCTGGGGTTTGAACCCGCGCATGCCAGGAAAGCGCTGTAACCTCCGAGGCACCACTCCAGCCCCCAAATATCATTTTCTTAAGACATAAACATTTCCATTTTAGTGATCATTTGGGGATTCTTAAAATCTTGTTTCAAACTCAGTAGGTCCCCCACCCCCATTGCAGTGATTTCAAGCAATACATGAAGTTTTTCTTTGTAGTTGGTCAAAGTTTTCCCTGTCAAACTGCAGATAGATTGGACCATTTGGAAATGGTATGAGCTATTCAATATGCATGGTAAAAATTCCATGCTACTTACATTTGGAGTACTTGCACATTTGGAGATACTCTCCTGACACTTGATATGGCTCTGGACAAACAAAAGATGAGTCATATAGAAACTGTAGACACTGCTGGCTCTCAGCAGGCCCAACTGGTCCCATCCAAGCCTCAGCACCCCTACTGTTAGCCTTGTCTAAGAACCATGAAATGTGGGTATCCCTGATGCCACCACAATTTTAAATGGCTTCATACATTTCTTTTAGATGATGCTAATACATTCCCGAATTTTCATTTTGAAACTGGCTAAACTATAACTTCATGCTTATGTTCAGCAACTGTTTTGTGAAATACCTTGATATGTGGCAAACGTTTTTCATCCAATCTTTTAGTAAATGAAAGACAGATGTACACTATGGATGAATGTTGATTTTCATAGTATATTTATATATTCTGAGAGCTTGTGCTGTAGACTAATTTTTTTATAAATGACATGTAACATCGCTTTTCTCATAGACATACTTTCATATATTTTTAAAATTAGAGACATTTAAAACTTAAGTGTTTCTGTCCTCTCTTTATTTTGCAATCCCCCAAGACCCGTTCTCCTTTCCAGGTCTCTGTCAAGTAGTTCGTGATATGTAGATGTCTCTTTTAAAGTAAAATAATCAATACCCTTCCCCACCAATTTACCTCTTGTGTATACTTTGATACATATGTAAGTATGGTTATATATATGCATTTTTGCAATGCTGGGATTGAACTCAGGACCTCATACATGTTAAGCACATGCTTTACCATTGAGCTATATCCTAAGCCTATTTCTTTATTTTCATGTGTCCGGTTGTCTTAAAGTGGGAACATAGTTTTGAATATATTTATTTTACCATCATAGGCAAACAGAAAATCAATTTCACAGGTAGATAATGTCCCAAATTTTATAACCCTAGACTTAGTGATTAGTAAGAAAACAAAAGAGAAAAGTTTTGGGTAAAATCTCTTAAATGTAACAAAATTCCTTGTTACATTTATGACACAAAAACCAAGGTATCTATTTTCCCTTAGCACAAATAATATGTGTTGACTGGCCAGAAATGGTTGTAATTATGTGGTATACAATAAAGGGTTCCACTGATGCCAAAAACAGAAAAATGAGTAAACCAGACCAGAAATCATGTATTGGGTAAACAGCTTCCCAGACCAACGAATTTAGCTGATTTTAAGAAAGCAGTTTTTGTGTTTGCTTTGTTTTACTTTCGTTTTTATAATCTTTGAGGATAGATCCAAATTCTGTATTTTTCTAAATTGAAGTATAATTCTATAAAAAAATAGTCACATGTCTACCAGAATAAATTTTCTCTGCTTTGGGATGTGCATTTCAGGACTTCAAATACCAAGCAACTTAAAGCTAACCATCATACAATTTGTAAGCAGAGTAGAGGGTTGGTTGGAACATTCTTTATGAATTACGATATTGATATCTTGCCTTTTTTTTTAACTTCTTAAGAAGGAGAATAATTTTATTTTCCATGCTAGGAAGGAAGATGCGTAATGATGATTTTGAAAAATATCTAAT
Organism: Aplodontia rufa; assembly: GCA_004027875.1. Classification (NCBI taxonomy): domain Eukaryota; kingdom Metazoa; phylum Chordata; class Mammalia; order Rodentia; family Aplodontiidae; genus Aplodontia; species Aplodontia rufa. Next base: position 11,801 of record PVKS010000852.1, on the reverse strand, counting down.
TATCTGGGATTCAATATACATGTATATGTTTAATTTTTAAATATAAATAATTTACATTTTAAAATAGAAAATACAGGTAAGCAAAGTTTTAAAATCAATAATCTTATCTACTTAGAGATGATCACAGTTAATTTCAATACATATACATCTACATTCTTACAATTAAGATATTAAAATATAGCTTATGTTTATACTATAATACCATAAATAGTTTTCTGGAAGCTGTTTTATAACAGCATATAGTATTTACATTTTTGTATGTCTCTCTGAGAAAGCTTGGGGATTTTCTCTTTCTGCATAGGACACCCAGCAAGTACCAGGGAGAAGTGGAGGCATTCAGTTACTGTACTTTGACATAGCTGTTATTAGCTTTGATAAGTCTTCCGTGCAGTTTGATGGGGAATGGGTATGGGCAAATGGGAACTATAACTGTACACTATAGAATGCTCATAATAGATGATGCTAATAAATCAGAGTATGGGAGTAGCTAATGTCCTTTTTGAGGAATGCTTTGAGTGGAACTAAACTGCTTTAGCAGGTGAGGACATGCTTGGTAATATTGAATAAATACAATGTAAATGTGAATTTCTTGTAGATGGTGTATGGTTGGATCTTGGGTCTTTCTATTTTTATTTTTATTCAACCTCTCTGTGTCTTTGCTTGAAGAGTTTCATCCTTTTACATTACATTTACAACAATCATTGATAGGAGAAGGCTTACTGTTGCATTGTGTATCTTATGTTGGCTTTGTGTTTTTTTGTTTGTCTTTTTCTTCTTTGCTTTCTTCCTTTGTATTCTGTTGACTTTTTTGCATTAATATTCTCTGATTCTTTTTGTGTAACTTTCACATGCATTTTTAATGTGGTTCCCTTAGTATTTATATAAAATATGGATATATTTATAAAGTCTTTGAAAAGACTAACCAATTTAAGTTCAATCATGCAAAAAAAGCCACACTTTAACTTCTCCTGCCTCTACACTCTATATTCTTTACAGTAACATCATTCTGTCACAATTAATTTATGTTTATTCATATTGTGTATCTTAAACCATATTTTGTTACTGTTTTTAAAACTTTCGTCTTTTTTCCCTATGATTTTATTGGTGCATTCAAATTGTAAGTGATGGTGGGGTTCCGTGTCACATGTTTGTTCATGCGCATTACATGACAACAGTTTTTCCTCCTCCCCTTTCCTGCTCCCTTCCCTGGTCCTTTCCTCTATCCTCCCAATCTCCCTTGTTTAATACTTCTGTCTTTTAACTTTTGCACTAGAATTAATGATGTACCAACCATTATTATAGTAATACTGTATTCTGTTTGTGTTTACCAATAAGTTTCACAATTTGATAAGCTATCATGTTGTTTAGCACTTGTTCTTTTCTTTTTTCATTTATTTTATTTAGAAATTTATTTGTTGAACAATCAAACAAGCTTCTAATGAAATAATATATATGTATAAGTTATATATAATATATATATAAATATATATAAATTATATATTATATATAAAAATATATAATATATATAAATATAAATTCTGAAAATTAGATTTACCCCCAAGAGCACCTCCCAATTACCCACCCTTATCACTCCTCCCCCCTCCCAATACATCTCTGCAAATGCCGTAGGTTCTTTTCAACTTGAAAAGCTTCCTTTAGAATTTTTTTCTTTATTCAGTACCAGGGATTGAACCCAGGCGGCACTTCATCCCTGAATCACATCCCCAGCCCTTTTTGTTTTTTATTTGGAAACAGGGTCTCATTAAGTTGCTTAGGGTCTTGCTCTTAGCGTGTCTTGTAAGCAGGTCTACTGGTGATTAACACCCTCAGTTTTCAATTTTTGTTTGTCTGGGATAGTCCTTTTGTCACCTTCCTTTTTGAACGATGGTTTTGCGAAGTTTAATATTCTTAGTTGACAGGGTTTTTTTTTCTGTGATTGTTTTATATGTGTCATGTGTTTATGTCTTGGAAGATTTCTACTCTAAATAAATAAATAAATCTAGTAATGATCATATTACCTACTCAGTTTTCAGAAAGAACTAAGCTGTAGGTATCATATTTCCTGACTTTAAACTATAGTACCAAGTTACAATAATAAAAACAGTAGGGAACTGGCATAAAGACAGAATATATGGACCAAAGAAATGAACTAGAAAACACAGAAATAAATCTATTCATGTATCCTGATCTCAGATAAGGATGTCAAGAGTACACAATGGGGAAAGACCATCTCTTTGGCATTGGGAAAAATACATATCCAGATACAAAAGAATGGAATGAAATTGTACCCTTATCTTACAACATGTAAAACATCCAATTTGACGTAACTAAAGACTTAATAGATCTGCAACTGTAAATACTCCCAGAAGAGAACATGGAGGAAATTTCATGACACTGTTTTTAGCAATTATTTCCTTTGTATGATGCCTAAAATATAGGTGACAAAAATAAAAGAAGATAAGTGGAACATCATATCAAAAAGCTTCTGCACAGCATAGCAAACAATCAACAGAGTGAAGAAAATATTTACAAACCAGACATCTGATAAGGGGTTAATCTCCACAATATATAATGAACTACTACAAGTCAACAGCAAATAACTAGTAACTTGTTAAAAAAATGGTCTAAGTATTTGAATAGATATTTCTCCATGGAAGATAGATGAATAGTCAACAATGTATGAAAGAAATGTTACTAACCATCTAGGAAATGCAACTCAAGATCACAAAGAAATACCACTTCACATCACTTGATACAAGGGTAGAGATTATAAAAATAACAAAAGGCAACAAGGGTTGGTGAGATATAGAGAAATTGGAACCCTTGTTGCTGTTGGTTGGAATGTAAAATGGCATAGCCACTATGGAAAACGCTTTGGAGGTTCCACAGAAAATGTAAAACTACAATTATGTTATTCAGCAAATGGGAATCCGAGTACTTATACAAAGGAATTGAAAATATCCTGAAGAGATATTAGCATTATTGCAGCATTATTGATAATAGTCAAGATGTAGAGAGAACCCAAATATCTATCAACAAAAGGATGGATAAAGAAATGTGGTATATACACACAATGAAATTCAGACATATGAAAGAATGAAATTCTGCAATATGTAACAATATGGATGATCTTGGAAGACATGCTAAATGAAATGATTCAGTCACAGTAATACAAACACTGCATGATTCCACTTGTAGGAGGTACTTAAAATAGTCCAATTTGTAGACCCAGAGTAGAATGGTGCTTGTCAAGGACTGGCAGAGGGAGAAAATGCAGTTACTCAAGCAAGATGAACATGTTCTAGGACCTGCTGTATAACATTGGACTATAAATAACAATATTATATTGTACCTTTATAAATTTGTTAAGAGGACAGTAAAATATAATAAAAGAAAAGAAACTGCACACCTCCTCAGTCATAATTGGGATCTGCATTTGCAATCACAGTTTGCTGAGGAAAGGCCAGACATTCTTGTTTCCTTTTGTATTAATTATAGATTAAAAAATCAAGCCATCGTCTAAGCTAATAACAACCTCCAATTGTATGAATTTTTACACAAATAGGGGGATCATTGCCTAGGATACCTGAAGGCGTAGGATGTGGGACAGGGTAGGGGGAAGGATTAGGAAGGATATCTAGGAGTCTGGAGGGTGGGAATATGGGAGAAGTCATCTCAGAAGGAGATCTCTGACCTCCACAAGATATCCATTTAACTCAGAGGTTCTTCTGGGGGAAACAGAATCACGGGGAACCCAAGGGGGGCATCCATGACATGGCATCAGCCTTGGATAACTATGTAAATATGCATTTGTTCTTGACTGTTTGACAATGATTCCCCCTCAATTGTAACTCCATATTCATCTAATAAAAATAAAAAAATTAAAGTAAATTTAAAAAAATCAAGCCATCGTGAATTAGAAACTGTCTAGTCATAAAAACAATAAAACAAAAAAGCGTTTTAATAAAGAATTTAATAAAGGAAACCGACTAAACAGTATTGGACCTGAAAGACAAAAATGGAACATTAATGCACATAAATACTTGTAGGGAGCAACTGTGACCTCCCTGACTGGGGGAACAAAGGAAAAATGTAGATGATCAAAATTTGCAATTTTAGAGGGGCCTCATGAGCTGGGAGTAAACATCCACAGAGGAGGGGGTACATCCTATCTGCTGCTTGTGCCTCTGAAGGCAGGTGACCAAGTTGGTTCCAGAAGTGATGGAAGGTGCTAGAAACTGGAACTAAACTTTATCACTGTGTTGAAAAGACATTGCTGAAGCCACAATGGCAGGAATAGGAAACGAGTCCATTCCTACTTCTCTACTCTTTTTGTCTTCTGCTATTGCTCTATTGTTAAGAATCTAACAGAAAATAGTCTCCCAAAGAAAACATGACCTTTTCGTAGAGCTCAGTCCTAGCATCAGGGAGTCGTGGATAGAAGGGTGGGCTGTTGCTGAACGATAATACCATAAATCAGCACAGAGAATGCTCAGCTATAACTATGACTCCCATTTTGTAGTCACAGAATGCTAAGGGAGACCTGGACATTTTGTTTCTCTGATTATGATATATTAATTCACAACCATAAGCAAAGAAGTAGATGAAAAGATAGCTTGTTTAAGTAGGCTTAAATTCATGATACATATTGCATTCTTCATTAATCTATACTAAATAAATTACCAGTTGATTTGTCAATAAACAAATAGTAGTTGTTTCCAGAAAAATATCTTGAGAGAAAAACTTAAAATTGTAGAAATCTACTTGCCAATTTTAAAAGTCACATTATTTGACTTGAAAATTTGTACCCTTAATCTAACTGTATGTTCTACCAGACTTACTTAGTGAGCTGATAGTAAATGGCTTTAAAATGTGAATGTATATTATATACCAAGGTCTATTTTTTCCTTTTTGTTTCTGTTATTTCTTTGTTGCAGTTGCTCTATTTTTAGAGACTATGAAAATAATCATCTCATAGACACATGTATGTCAAAATGGCCAGTCACTTGAGAAAGAAAAGGAGAAAGAAAGAAATAATATTGATATTTTGTGCTTGAGCAGAATTCCTGATTTTTTTTTAAAGAGAGAGAGGGACAGTGAGAGTGAGAGAAAGAATCAATTTTATTTAGTTTTTCATGTGGCTTTCGTTACTCTGACAGTTCATTGTGTACGTGGTGCTGGGGTTTGAACCTATGTCCTCGCACATAGCCAGGCAAGTGCTGTAACCACCGAGCCACTGCTCCAGCCCTGATTGTGTTTTCTTATTAATTTTCATTCATCTTTTTTGGCAAGTAAAATATTAATCCATTCACTCCTGTGACTTCAGTGTGTCAAAAGTACTGGGAAGATAAAGATAAAGGAGATAGAACCTGTTCTTAAAAGATTTATTATGTAGTAAATGAAGATGGGTATGTACATAGTATTTGAACAGTTTGGGGTTGCCATAATTGAATCCAGTGGATATACCATGAGCTGTCAGTCCTGTGTTTGGAATTGGGACAGTTAAGAAAGCATCACCCGAGGAACTGCCTCTTGAGTTTTAAAAATGAGAATATATCTTTTAAGCAGATAGTGTAAACAAACAAATGACCTCCAGTGAGCCCTTGGCTTTTTTTTTTTTTGAAATTCAAATATTATATGTGAAAATGTCATAGATATTGTTTTAGTGGAAGAGTAAGAACAGAACCACTTAAGGCCAAATGAAAGAAGAAAGAAATAAGAAATATGAAGAAATTTGCCAAGAGGAGCAAGTTTTTCTATTGTTGGTTTGAGTAATTTACTGTACTCAGTTTGTTGGCACTGAATAAACCAGCCAAAGACAGGCTAAGTTCTTGTATATCTGACCTTGGGATTTTATAATATACGATTTCCTTTTCAGGTTAGCCAATCACATGCTCCTCTTGGATGTTTCGTGAGCCATTTTGCCATCGGCCTTACAAAATGCAAATTGTGATACTCAAAAGCAATTTTAATATAGGAATTAAATCCAGATTCCATTTGTTTTCACCAAGTACCCACTGTAATCAGAGAATATTGAGTTGTATAAATGTTGGTAGAATTTAGCTTGGGGTTAAAATATGGCAGTAACAGAAAATATTTGAGGGAGAAATTTTATAACAAATATGTGAGATTTGGGTGGTTTGGATTTTTGAACAGTTTGCTTGAGTGTGGATTGAAGGATGGGTCTGGGAGTTTCCCTATTTACTTTTAAGAGGAAAAATATCATTGCAAAGCTTATTTTTCCCATTTTATGAAAAAAAAGGAAAAACATAATTGTGGACAGTATTATTTCAACAAAAAATATAGTGCAAGTACTATGTATATTCTATTATAATTTGATCTCTAGCCATCAAGAAAGGGATTATATCTAGACATTGAGATTATGTTTTGTAGGAATAAGAGTTTAGTACTAACCATGATTTTCAAAATACTTCTAGACCTTCTATAAAATATGCAAATATTCAAGTGTTCCCCCTCTACTTTCTACCATGAGCTTCAGAGTTGGTTGAAGAAGAGTCCCACAAATTTGCATTTTTAACAAGCATTACAAGTAATTTTAAGAAGAGGTGGCCTGGACTGGAGTGGTGGCTCAGCAGTTACGGCGCTTGTCTGGCATGCGCAAATACGCGAGTTCAAACCCCAGCACCACGTACACAACGAAATCTTGGAGCAATGCGAGCCATGTGAAAAACTAAATAAAAATCGATTCTCTCTGTCTCTCTCTCTCACTGTCCCCTCTTTCTTAAAAAAAAAAAAAAAAAAGAGGTGGCCTTGGACCACCTTTGAGAAAGGAATTATAATTTTTTAATTTGGATTTTTTTATTTAAAAATATTTTTTAGAGAGAGAGAGAGAATAAATTTTTATTTATATTTTAATCTGGTCTTTGTTACTCTGACACTTAATTGTGTATGTGGTGATCGGATTCAAACCAACATCTTCACATATGACAGCTCTACCACTGAACCACTGCTCTAGCCCCTAATTTGGAAATTTTTAATATCTGAAATTTCTTCATTATAATGCAGAATACAGAGTTAATGAAAGGCAAAAGGCTTGAGACAATTATTATCACTAATTTTTGGCTAAAAAATAAATAAGGAAATTTTTCTAATCTAAGCTGAGACTCGTCACTATATGGTCTTGTATATAGCCTTTAAGATGTTGAGGTAGGTTCCTTCTATCCATTGTATCTTTTTTTTTTTAAAGAGAGAGGGACAGTGAGAGAGACAGAGAAAGAGAGAAATAACTTTATTTAGTTTTTCACATGGCTTTCATTGCTCCAACACTTAGTTTTGTACGTGGTGCAGGGGTTTGAACCCGGGTCCTCATGCTTGCCAGGCAAGCGCCGAAACCACTGAGCCACCGCTCCAGCCCCAATCCATAGTATTTTTAATGTTTTATTTTCATGAATGGGTGGCTGGATTTTGTTAAAGGATTTCTCTGTATCTATTGAAAGGGCTGTGAATTTTTTCCTTAATTCTATCTATGTGGTGAATTACATTTATTGATTTCCAAATGTTAAAAGATCTTTGTATCCTAGGATAAAATCAACATGGTCATTGTGCACAATCTTACTAGTATGTTGTTGAATATAATTTGCTAATATTTTATTAAGGATTTTTGCACCTAACTTCATCAGGAATATTGGTGTGTAGTTTTCTTTCCTTGATGTGTTTCCTTGATGTGTTCCTTCTGGTTTTGGTATGAGAGTGATATTGGCTTCATAGGATGAAGTGTTCCATCCCTTCCTATTTCATGGAATAAACTGAGGGGCATTGGCCTTAGTTCTTCTTTAAAGGTTTGGTAGAATTCACCTGAGAATCCTTCTGATCCTGGGGTTTTCTTTGTTGAAAAGCTTTTTATTACTGCTTTTGTCTCACTGCTAGTTTGTGGTCTGTTCAGGTTATCTATGTCCTCCTCTTGATTCAACTTTGGCAGGTCATACGTGTCTATGAAAGAATCCATTTCTTCTAGACTTCCCAATTTACTGGAGTGTAAGTTTTCAAAATAGTTTCTAATGATCTGCTAGATTTCTGTGATGTCTGTAGTGATTTATTCTTTTTTAATCTTTAATTTTGTTAATTTGCATCTTCTCTTTCTTTTGGCTAGTTTGGGTAAGGGCTTTATCAATCTTGTTTATCTTTTTAAAGCACCAACTCTTTGTTTCATTGATCCTTTGTATTTTTTTTCTCAATTTCATTGATTTTTGACTCTGATCTTAATTATTTCCTTCCTTTAACTGATTTTGGAATTGGTTTATTCTTTTTCAAGGGCTTTAAGATGCATCATTAGGTGGTTTGAGATCTTTCTGAATTTCTTATGTGGGAACTCATAGCCATAAACTTTCCTCTTAGAATTGCCTTCATAGTGTCCCTTAGATTCTGGTATGTTGCGAATGACTATGCTCTTTTGATTCTAAGAAATTTTGAGATTTTCTCCATGATTTTTTTCTAGTATCCATTCATCATTCAATAGTATATTGTTCAGTCTTCATTGTTTATATTGTTTCTGTGGAGTTTTTGGTGTTGATTTCTAATTACATTCAAATATGATCAGATAAGATGCACAGAATTATGTGAATTTGTTTTGTGTTTGCCAAGAGTTGTTTTCTGGCCTAAAATATGATCTGTTTTGTAAAAAGGATCTATGAGAAGCTGAGAAGAAAATGTATTCAACAGTTGTTGGGTGAAATATTCTGCAGATGTCTGTCAAGACCATTTGATGTATAATATTTTTTAGATCCAAAGAGTCTTATACTGAATTTATGTCCGGGTGACCTTTCTATTGGTTAGAGAAGTCTAGTGAAATCATCCAGTATATTATACTGGAGTCTATCTGAGTCTTTAATTCCAGCAGTGTCTGTTTTATGTAGTTAGGTGCACTAACATTTGGGGCATAAATTGCATCTTTACTTCTTTACTTCTGCATGAAAATTTCTTTGATTAACCTACACCTTTATGAGCTATTATTTCCACTACATTGAATTTGATAGTCTTTCAGTTCTTCTTTGATTGTGTTCATTCTTCTTCGAATGAACCTTTTCTAACTAGAAATTGCCTGTGACTGAACTGAACAACTATTTCCAAGTATATGATTTCTTTAAATGACAGAAATTTAAACTTGGAAGCAACCTAAAAATTTTTATAGTCCAAATCAACCTGTTCCCAATTTTTATAAATAAGGAATTAGGCTCATCACAGTGAAGAGACTTAACTAAAGTCACACAATTAGTGAAAAAAATGGGGATTAAACTCTGGTTCTCCTAATATCTAGTTTAGGGCTGCCTGCAGGTCCAGAATGATAATTCTACACTGACACAGCTCACTACCCCATTTTGAACCTGGAGTGGATTCAGTTTGATTCCCATTCATTTTAGCTGTATAAAACCAGATGTTAAGAAGGGAACCATGCACATATAATGACCAGGATATTTATTTCCTTTTTTTCTTAGTCTCACTTCCCTGAAAAAGAGGTCAACAGCCTGTATTAATCGAATGACTATCTGTCTTCCAGTCCCTTAACCACAGCATTGGATCCAATATGGCAAGAAAATTTCATGTTCAAAGCCAATGGTAAATGATTTGTCTTGGCTGTTTGGACAGCTTATTGAAAAGCATTTCCTGAGCTGAAATGGAAAAGAGCGAGCTATGATCAACTGCTAATGTCAGCCATGAAAGGAGTTTGGGGGTGTGGTAGAATGTGTGCCATGTAATTGCCCATTGGGATTTCTGTGGATTTTGGTCCTGGTCCTTCCTTTGATGATCTACTCTGTTTCTGCTATGATCCATTCTTCCCACACAAGCTGCCCAGTAAGGCTCACTTTTAATGCTCCTTTGGCCCTAATTTCTGGAATTGATTTCTCCTTATTTGATGTGAGATTTAGCACACAAGTGGCATTGGTGGAATTTACCTTGTAACTGAGTGTGGTGTTAGAAGCAGAGCCAGTTCTCACATCCTTGTGGGTTGGATGCTTTTATGGCTTTGTAGTTTTGTATTTGGCTCTTCTGAAAAGTTGCATTGCCAGCAGACTGTCAGTTCATTTAAAAAAAAATTTCGGGAAGGTACAACTTTGCACATGCTTGCTCTGTTGTCTGTTGCAAAAACATTTCATTTTCCTAAGTTCTAGTGGGGTCATAAGAATAAATTTATGTGTGAGTGTTAGTCTAGGAGTAAAAGAATGACAGAGTAACATGCTGGTACTGTAGATCAAAAGCACAATTAACATGTACCTTGAAATGTGGAAAGCTGCAGAAGCTATGAAGCTGGGCTAAAATCCCTCTTTGGGTGGTAGTTTCAACATCTTAGTGCTCTTCTTTTTTTTTCCCTTCCTTTTGGCAAAGTCTTGCGTTGGACAACGTTAGCATTCGAGTAAATGACTGAAAGAGTTCATCTTCTATTTTGCCTGCTCCTTAGATTTTTCCATATTGACTCATTCTCTTCTCTCTTCAATGATCCATATTTTCTCTATTAACATTTTTTTCAGGATTGGGGTGTTGAAAACTCCAATGAAAATTTTTACTTTTCAGAATACTTTTTTCTCAGAAACTTGTTTTATTGAAACAATAAAAGATTTCTAAGACTTCTTCTTTAGTCTGGAAAACCTCTGCCCTTGACTTAGGTAAAGCACAAAACTCCTTTCTCAATGGAAAAGAAATAAAAACTGAACATGACTTGATGTTTTGAGATATGTAATTGGGGCACATTGCTTAGGCTCTGCGTGCTTCGTTCGTACCTGTGTATAAAAGTGAGTGAGTGTGTGTGTGTGTGTGTGAGTGTGCTGTGTGTTTGTGAGTACTTGCGGAATTTTATTTTTTCTTTGAACCTTGGGGTCTCTGTTTCTTGATCTGTGAGATAAAGAGATTGGCCCAGATTCTTGGGTAGATTCAACATTGATCATTCAAACCGTTTCCTGTGATGTGGCACTTGTACCAATTTGTCTCCTTTCTCCAGGCCTATTTCCTCAGCTTCAGACTGAGGAAAGAATTCTCCTATCAACTGCCTTTAACCCTAGCATTAGCATTTGAACTCTTTTTTTAATGTATCTTTGCAGCATAGCTGCTCTAAGGTTACATAATGGTCCAGACAAGATTACAAATTAATTTCCAAACATATGTTTTTAGAAGCACAATTAAAAGCTGGTCAACCTTCATCAGTCAGTTGCTGGGTGTTGGAGACACAAGGGTGAAATTATATGTTTCCAGCCCTTGGGAACTCAAACATCAGGTATATTATGATGATGAGGTTGATGACGATGATGATAGAGATAATAAATGCAAAGATAACTGCTTTAATGGGAATAAGCACAGTATTTCCTGAAAATGAAAGATTAAGAAAACCTAAATAAGCCTGGTGGTGGGGTGTTTGTGAGGTCAGCAAACAAATAAATAGAGAAAATACAGGTTGCAAGAAAACAGTTTGCAAAGAGCTTGAGATGAGAAAGTAGGAGTAGAATGGGAATTACAAACAGCATTGTTGGAGTGTGAAATTCAAAGAGAACGAGATGGGATAGCTAAACAGAGCCTGCTCAGAGGTTTGTAAGACATTTAATTGAATAATATTTGGCCATATGTACAGATTATTCAAACATAATTTAAATGGCAAAATTTTAAATTAAAAATAGAAAAACATTTTAATACAAACTCCTGAAGCTATTATAAAAATATTTCAGGATGGATGTTTTTGTAATTTGCCTTAGAAGCCACTCATACCAGGGAAATAACAGGCCAAGGAAAGAACACCCATGTATTTTTCTTTAAAATGTTCCCTGAGGAATTTTTTCATCAGGTGGCCACTGATCAAG